>CP050229.2:6531731-6734488 GCA_012066045.3 Morus alba
GGTGGGGCCCAATATTTGGTGTTCACAATCAACAGCTGTGGATATGCACACCATACCATTAGCTGTTTGCAACAAAATCATGTATTTGTACACCTCAATCAAAAACAGAGCGTAATCCCGTGGAACCCAATTGGGAGAGGATGAGATTTCCATGATGAAACGAAGGAAAAAATTGTTATTAAGAGATTAATGGCTTTAAATGGTAATTCCGAAATGGGTTTTTCTGGGGACAATCTCAAAGGCTTCATTCTGGCTTTGATGTCAAGTGTATTTATTGGGGCAAGTTTCATCATCAAGAAAAAGGTCTCAGAAGAGCCGCTGCTACTTCTGGCATCAGAGCTGGTAAGGTTTTTTTTTCCTCCTTTTATTATTGTTATTTAATTTTTTTGGTGGATTTTTAATTTTCTCAATTGGGTTTGTATTTGATTCTTTTTTTTTTTTTTTTTTTTTTTCCTCTTTTGACATCATTGTTTGTAGGTTATGGTGGCTATGCTTACCTCTTGGAGCCTCTGTGGTGGCTAGGCTTGATCACAAGTAATTCTTTTTTTTAAAAAAATTATTTTTACTTCTAATCTCTTAATTCAGGTTGTTGTTATGATTCTGTATTATACGCTTGTAAGTCAATCTTATTCCTTTTTTGATATTTAATTATAAAGCTTCTAGAAATTGTTTTTGTTGTATTGGTCTCTTGATGTAAAATCAATAAAACTGATATCTGTTGGACTCGTTAAGTTTTGTTAAACTTTCATTTACATATATTATGTAATATATTTTGATTGGTATTGGGGTTTGTAATTGTCTTATAACTGCTTAATCTTGCCTTTATGCTTTAGCCGTTGGAAATAATGGTTTGTTAGCTATTCTGGGCATTTTGTATTGCCTGGTTTGACCCCAGTAAAGTAATTCTTTTCTCTAGTCTTTTATATCCTCTAGAGCGTGCTACAAGCCTTTAAGTCAAACCTCATTTAATGGTTCTTCTAGTGCTGCTTCTGTAAATTGTGTTGATCACATTGGTTTCACAACGAAAATTCAAACTTCTTCTCTAACCTTTGAAAATGAACTCCGCTGCACATGAAAATCATTGCTTTGTTCATTTCTTGCAATTAGAACTACCATTACTGGTTTGATATTCACTGATCATGTGCAAATCTCTCTTGAATTTATGATTTCTGATCTAGTGATTGTTGGAGAGATAGCAAACTTCACTGCCTATGCATTTGCTCCAGCAATTCTTGTTACTCCTCTCGGAGCATTAAGCATAATTGTCAGGTGATTGTCTAGAGTTATGCACTTCTAATTTCTCCATTGGTCTTGCAAAGTAGTCCTCTAACTTCCTTAAGGTGGTTTTTGAGTGGTTTTTAATATTGTCTGAGAATTCATGTTTGGGATGTATAGTGCAGTATTAGCCCACTTCATTTTGAAAGAAAGGTTAGCCAAGCTCGGGGTGTTGGGCTGCGTGATGTGCATTGCTGGATCGGTCTTAATTGTTATCCATGCACCTCAGGAGCATCCAATCTCTTCTGTTATGGAAGTATGGGATATGGCAATCCAACCAGGTTGGTATTTGGCCTTATTTTTATCTCTTGGATCATGTCTTATCCTTCATAACTTCCAGAATCATTTTATTTTTCAGCCTTCCTGCTTTATGTGGGATCAGTACTCGTTTTGGTTTTCATTCTGGTCTTCCATTTTGCACCACGATGTGGACACACAAATGTGCTAGTCTTCACTGGCATTTGTTCATTGATGGGCTCTCTATCGGTAATTCATTGGTTTGCTTCAGAAGCTTTTTATTGTAGTATTCTTTTGTAATCGCTTGTACCAAGACTTGAATGGTTTCAAAGCATTTTCTATTTATTTTTGCCTTAAAATATTTGTCATGCTATGTGTCATATTTTCTTCTTACACATAGTTAAACACTATTCTGCAGGTAATGAGCGTTAAAGCCATTGGAACTGCTCTGAAATTAACTTTTGAGGGGAATAACCAGTTAATCTATCCAGAGACATGGTTGTTTATGTTGGTAGTGGCTACATGTGTCATCATGCAGATGAATTTTCTTAACAAGGTTAGTCGTGCAATACCTTAGCAAGCATGTTGAAACCAGTTAGTCTTGCCTTGTTTTGCAAGTCCCCATGGCATGCTTGTTCCCATCATGTAACTTGTGCCTTTTCTGTTCCTGCATCACGCTTGCAAGTTCCTCCGAACTATTCCTTCTTTGTGTAATTCCTATGTCAACTGATAAATTAGGTTCTAGGAAGAAACACGATATGTCTCCTTTTGGAGACGAATCCCATTCTAATACTAGTTCAGAAAGAAATGCGTGTTATATGATTAAGGTTTGTATTTGACTCCATTTCATTGCACTCCAACTGTGAGAACTGAAAGGTAGATTTTAGCTTCATTGCTCTGACACTGTGAGAACTGAGAACCATCATAATAATACCATAAGAGAACTATCGTAGAGAAGGGAAGAACATTTAAATTCCATTGCAGACTTTACACCGAGATTTCCTATGATTTAAGAGCTTGCATGCATCCTAAACCGTAAAGCAAGCACACAAAACATATTACCACTTTCTTTTGTCATGTCATCCGATTGCCTCTGCACTTTTATTGCACAGAGCTGGGAAATACTTGAATTTTAAACCTAAGAACAATCTCTCATGAAGAGTTAATTATCCAGAAAGAAAAACTTGTTGAGGAACAAAATATGGATACTTAGGAATTAAAGATTATGTTTATATATTAGGATTATTTATCCTTTTTTTCTTTTGTTATTGGTGCTGTATTATTTATCCTTTTTTATTTTGGTGCCTATATTACCCTGTTGAATTCAATTTTGCAATAATAATTGTGCAATGGGTTTTTGGATTTTACTTTTCTGCTTTTTCTCTAGCATCCTCTGCCATCTTGTAGGAGATTTTGCATTTACATGGCTTTAAAGATTTTCTTTTAACTAAATTTTATATCTTATGCTCTAACAAACATAACTCTGGTATTTCAGGCACTCGATACATTCAACACTGCGGTTGTATCACCTATCTATTATGTCATGTTTACGACCCTTACAATTCTTGCCAGTGTCATAATGTTCAAGGTATTCTTCAAGTCAGTAATGGCTTCTGAATTTGGATATGTTAAGTGATCCTTTGATTTATACCTGTTTGGTTTGTCTAGATGTCATTAATGAAGTCGAAACAAACTTAACAATTTATGCTTCATCCCAGTCAATATACAAGTAGGTTAATTTACAGGGCAAACGCTTACAAATCCAAGACAAGCCTAATATTGGAATTACCATCTCTGATCGTTTTAAGTCTTTTGTAGATCAAATTTGTTGGTAATACAAGTTGAAATTTAACAGCTAAGCTTACCAGTCAAACTTTATGTAATGATGTTAGGACTGGGATGGCCAAAGTGGTGGAAGCATTATATCAGAAATATGTGGCTTCATTATTGTGCTCTCTGGGAGCATCATATTGCACTCAACAAAAGAGTATGAGAGAAGCTCTACTTTTAGAGGTGTAGTACTAAACTTCAATCCTTTATTTACATTGTTCTTTGTCACTTCTAACATATTTTTTGGTGATTTGAACCTTGAAATATATATATATATATAACTTTCATGCTCACATTGTTGAACAGCTGCAGGTGGCTATTTACCCGTATCCGCTTCCTTGTCTGCTCAGCTGTGTAGCGGAAACGGAGAATACTCTAAGCATGGAGCAGAAAATGATCCCCCTTCTGAAGAATTTTGCTCAAGAAAACAAGATTTATACTAGATGGTAATCTTAAATTGAGTGATCTCTAAAGATGGCCCGTTAGATGATTCCGATCACCAATTCAAAAATGTCGGAAATTCCCATGATTTGTTTTTAGTGGTGTTCTATTGCCTCTTTGAGCGCCGTCGCATTTCCAGCATGAAGGCTTTTTGTGTGCATCGGAGAGGAACTCATAGCAGCTAATTCCAACTTCCTGGGAATCCGGATTCGCATATGTTGAGTGTGTCCAAGATTGCTGACTTTTCACTTTGAGTTGTTTGTTCCACTTTAAGGAAAAAACGCTTGAACAAATTTGAATGCCTTGGGGCTTGGAGGACCAGAGAACTTGGATTTTGCATGAGGAAAGCTGGACTTTGCCCAATGCATTTTGTGCCTTGAAAGCTATTTGGCAACTTCTGCACCATGGACAAAAGGTCTCCAGAATCTTTACCCTTTTTTTTTTTTTTTTTTTTTTTTTTTGAATTACAGGCCTTGGTGTTCGTCAATGTAAGTTCATGTTAAATGTGAATAGAAGGTTTTTTTTGTCAAATGATAACTTCATATTACGACGAATGATTTATGACATAACAGATTTTTACATGAATGCAGAGAAAAAGCACTTTTATTTTTAAAAAAATCCTTTTCAGACGTATATCACGTACTCAGATTGTCATCTAAAATTTGTCTCTCTGTGTAAACGAGGTCATGTAATATGTATGAGACCGTTTATGTTCAAATTTTAAGAGTTACCTTGGTTGGAGACACTCAACAACATTATTAAATTGAACAAGTAATTTTCTAAAATCGAAAATGTAGAAAGTAAGAGCATCTCCGGTGAAAAAGATTGATATCAACATTATATTTGACAATATATATATATATATATATATATGCCTTATTTATTTATTTCTTGTCATTTGTTTTTAAAACAAAGAAATTGAAGTAAACGCGTTGGATCTGTTAAGATCTATTAAACAAAACATCAACTTTTATTTTAAATTTTAAGCTTTAGAATCAATGAAGGGTAATTTTTTAATCCTAAAATAATTAAAAATGACAGCATGATGTAGCATTACATTGAAAAATAGTTTTTGACCTGAATATTAAATTTAAATTGGTATAAAAATTTAGCATTGCGAAGATTCTTTTATTATTCTTCTTCTTCTTTTTTTTCTTTCTTTTTTTCTTTTTTTTTTTTTTTTTTTTTTTTTTTTGTAAAGAGAGGAGATGCTCCAACTTGCCTAAAAAAAAATTAAAAATAAAAACAGACACACATACATATCACACATGTCAAACACCCATTAAATTAACCTCGTAAGTTTTTGTTCTTTTTTTTTTCGCTCTGAAAAGATATTTTTTGTTCAAATAACTATTTAGGGTCCGTTTAGTTTGTTAATTTGAATTTTTAATTTGAGTTTAAATATAATTTTATATAAAAGTTTTTTCACTATAATAAAAAAATTAGATATAATTATTTATGAGAAGTTTTTTACTATAATAAAATTTAAATTTTAAATTTAAATCAACGAAATAAACGGAGCCTTCGATTTTCGTGTCGTTTTGAAGCAAACACAAAAGAAGAATTCCGGATCCTGATCGTCTCCCGCCCGTCTCGTGTCGCTGCTACAGTCATTGGTTGTCGTTGGAAGATATAATGGTCATGTTTAAAGTTTCGAGAAAAAAAAAAAAAAAATTTTTATTTTTTATATAATTAAAAATAAAAAAAAAAAAAAAACAGTGTTTTATATAATTAAAAATATAAAATAAAAATAAAAATAATTTTTATTTTTTTTTTTTTTTTTTTTGGAGCATAAATATAAAAATTAATAAATTTTTTATATTAAAAATAATCTTTTAATAAAATTATTAAACTTATTTTTAAAAATAATTTTTATTTAAAATTAAAAAATTTTTATTTTTTTTTTTAAAATTATTTTTAAAAAAAAAAAAATTAAAATTAGTTTTTTTAAACGAGTTACAAGGAACTCAATAAATTGTTTACGTAAAACTTCTTCTGCGAATTTTTCTGAACGGCCCTAAATTGTTTACGAACTTCTTCTGCGTTTTCTCTTCACATTTCTCTCCATCAAAAAGTGAAAGAAACCACAAAACAAGCAACAATGGAAGCAAAGATTGGGAAATTCTTTGAGTCGGTCGGAACCTTCTTCTCCGGCAGCGACCAGATCCCCTGGTGCGATCGCGACGTTATCGCCGTAAGGAACATCTTTCTAATTCCTCGAATATGGCTTTCAATTTTGTCTCCAGGAGAATAATAGGTGAACCGTACTGTAAAATTAGCTTGAAAATTGCGTAAAAGAGTCTCAACGATTTCTCTTAAATGTTCTTTGTTTTGTCAATCATAATTGCTTTTGAGAAGAATTAAGAATTGGTTTCTGGAAATTCGTTTCATCAGAACACGAGGGTTTTTCTTTTCAATATCTTGTAAAAATCTTTTCAGTGCTAGAATTTTATTTCTAATCAAAATGTTTATGGGTTCAAGGTGTAGAATTTGGAAGCTTTTTTTTTTTTTTTTTTGGAACTAAAATTTTTGTTTTGACATGTTAAACACACGGTGAGGAATAGTCATTAGTCGTTTTTGATTGATTCTGGTCAATTAAATTACCCAGGTCTTCTAAATTCTGAAATTGTATCGACTGTGTAAATAGAGGGTGGATCGATATTAACTTGCTAAATAGTCCTAATTTTAACTTGCATTTGATTGGATAATAGAAGAGAAATTGCTGATAAATGAGGTACAAATCCCTTTTATGTGCCTATCTATGAGGGAGAAGATTACATGAAAGTAAGTTTATATGGGTATGGTAGTTATCTACTATCTATTTTGTATTAAGTGCCAGAATTAGTCTTTCTAAAAATAATACAATTCTAATATTGAATGATTGGATCTTTTGTAGAATTTATTACTTGTGGGCATACTAGTTATCAATGAAATGGGCGATTTTTATTGATAATTTTGGTGTTGGGAATTTTGTCAAATTCAGTTCTGTTTTGAGAAATGTGTGATGGCAGTAGAGTAGTCATGCTGCATATCACACACATTGAATGTTTTGTGATTGGTTAAACGTTACTGGACTTGTACATTTCAGGGATGTGAAAGAGAGGTTGCTGAGGCTCAAAACGGCTCATCTGATGAGTTAGTGAAAGAATGCATCATGCGTCTGTCGTGGGCTCTTGTTCACTCGAGACAGCCAGAAGACGTACAGCGGGGGATAGCAATGCTTGAAGGTGAACAAATATATTCATCATCAAATGCCTCTTAACCCTTTCATGATTTTTCCATTTATGTTCTTAGCTAGGCAATGGATCTGCTTGATGCTCTTCAATTTATGGCTTCATTATGCTTTTAATGACTTGTGAACACTCTATTTGCAGCCTCTGTGACTGATAGCAACAACAGCCCTCTTCAACTAAGAGAAAAGCTTTATCTTCTAGCTGTTGGGCATTACAGAAGTGGAGACTATTCAAGGAGTAGAGAACTTGTTGAACAGTGCTTAATGGTAAGAAATATATTTACCCTATTTGGTTATCTATCTTTAGTTGTAAATTGTAATGCCCAAATGCTTATTTTGATGCATTTAAAGTTCGATTTTAAACATGCAATATGTTCTTGCGAATTCTAACATGTTGTGGTTCAATAATCACGTGCTGATTTTTTATCGTATTGCAAACAACATGGTGGGAAAATGCTTTGCTATTCTTTGATCATAATGAAAACAATCCAGTATAAAAATTATCCTGTAGTCTCAAGCATCGATTGTATTTATGATGTTTGTAACTGTGAATGGTTCTTTTGTAGATTGCAGCTGATTGGAGACAGGCACTGACCCTTAAAAAGGCAATTGAAGACCGGATCACAAGGGGTAACAATCAGCCGTAGTATATAATGTTTTTCTATAACATATTTTACACATATATGTTTAAACATGAGCGTTACACACAACTCGGGGTCCACATTCTTCTATTGCTAATATCAAGTAATGCAGTGGGATTATTATAGTCATCCCACACAAAAAGCTGTACTGACTGTTGGTAATTATTAGTTTCAGCACCTCTGTTATTACCGTTATCCTTATTGCTTGTGTTGGTGCCTGTCATTCTTATGGCTGTAATCTCTATACGAGATACTATAGAAATGATTTTTAATTTCCATCTTGAGCATGATTCATGTCATAAGCTCTGATGCAAGTTTCTTTTATGCTGTGAGTAAATGAACTAAGACATTCTCCGTTTTGTAGATGGTGTGATTGGCGTTGGCATTGCTGCAACTGCTGTTGGATTGATTGCCGGTGGTATCGCTGCTGCTGTGTCAAAGAAAAAGTGACATAGCCCTTGTGCTCTAATGTATTTCAGGAAAACGTATGAGATGGGTCGTTGAACATGCTTGATCCTAGGAACCAAGTGATCATATATGCGCTAAAGCATAGATTAGTAGAACCGTTCTTCCTGTTTCGCTTTTAGCGTCATTCTGGTATTCGAACTTGTTGTAAAGCAAAGATTAATAGAAACGTTCTTCCTGTTTTTGATTCTGTTATCTTGGATTTTCTTGAAAACTCTTAGACAAAAGCTACGTGTTCATATCACCCGTATAAATTGTAGCTAACAAGATATTGTTCGTGAACTTTTGTATAAATTTTCTTGAATTTCGTATATGGTATGTCAATTGCGTGTACCTTTCTGGCTTCTTCAATTGCATCCCCATGAACATATCTTAAGCAAAAGGAGTGCCACGCGAGAGATTAGAACTGGATTAGAGTAAGACAATCCCATTTTTCACTCAGTTTAAAGTGACATTAATGGCCCATTAGATTTGCACGTTCAAGTGAATGATTTTGATTCTGAATTTAAATTTTGTGAAAAAATCTATTCAAAGGAATTTTTTATGAGTAGAATCAGAATTATAGATTCAAGTTTTAGAATGAAACTGCACTTTGATTAAGGAGAAAGTTACTGGATTATTGCACCACACGCTCCTTATTGTTTCTTCTTCTTCTTCTTCTTTGCTGCAAATTAGGTCTTCTAAACTTGCACAGAAGTTGGTAGATGACTGAGTCTCACTGTATTATTACGAAGTTCACATGAGTAAATTTTGTTTAATGCAATAAAATGGCGTCCTACAGTGTAATACTTTCGGAATCAAATATTGCTTTTCTGAAGGTTTTTTTTTGGATCTCAAGATAGAAAAGTACTTTACGTAACTATTGAAATGATGGGTGCATTTAGAATTAGTTTCAAAATGATTTTATTTTTTGTATGAAAATAAAAATGAAAATGTTTTATTTTTGAAAATCATTTTTAAAAATATGTTTGGTAGTTTTATTTTAAAATTATTTTCAGTTTTAAAAAAACTGAAATTGTGTTTGGTGGTTTAATTTTTAAAAACATGTAATAATATTTAAAATAATAATATTAAATATATTAAATAAATATATTAATATAACATTATATATGTTAGTTAGGAAATGTTAACGATAGTCGAAGAAGAGTGGTGGGGTGGCGGCCTGCGTGGGGGGGGGGGGCAACAGACGGGAGGGCGGGTAGTCGCAGACGGCGGGGCGTAGTCGCAGAAGACTGGGGGGAGGGCGCGCAGTCAGAGATGGGGTCGGGGGGCGCGCAGTCACACAGTCGCAGAGTGAAAGGGCTAAAGAGAGAAAACGAAAACGGAAGAATGAAAACGAAATAAATCGTTTTCAGATTTTCATATAAGGACAAGAACGTTTTTGTTTTTAAATTTTTCAAAAATTTGACGCCAAACGCGTTTTCTTTACGCGTTTTCATTTTTCATTCTCAAAAATTGTGAAAAATGAAAACGAGAAGGGAAACAAACAAGGCCGATGTTTTGCTCTGAAAAAAGAAGGAAAAAAAAAGTGTTTTCATAATTGTTCATGATTTTTAAAATGTCCTCTAAAAATATAATTTGAATTTAATATATTTAGTTAACATTTAATGACATGTCACATGAACGATTTCGTTAGGTATATAAACGGAATTAGAGGGAAGAGATTTCTTAAATCATTATATATATATATATATATATATCAAGGAGTATTTTAATCTGTTTTGAAAAATTAATAGGTATTTTAAAATAGAGTACATAGTTTGGAGGGTAATCATGAAAGTAATCAAAAAAAAAAAAAAAAAAAAAGTAAAATTAATCTAATAATAATCAAAATTCGTAAATTGCAGACAAGACTCCATGGCCCAATGGATAAGGCGCTGGTCTACGGAACCAGAGATTCTGGGTTCGATCCCCAGTGGAGTCGTCTTACCCTTTTTTTTCATGCATTTTAATGAAAGTTTGATGGTAGTTATAATGTTTTAGCACTTGTGGCCCTCAACTTCTATAGTTCGGAAATTTTGTCCCTTAAAATTTATTCCCAGCAATTTAGTCCCTCAATTAGTCACTAAATTCCCTAAAATTGTAGGCGATTCAAATTACTCGCCACTCTTTTGTAAGATTTTACTATTGTTAACGATTAGAAATACTTGCTACTCTTTTATAAATTCAAGAATTAAATTGTCAAAGAAAAAGTTTTAAGAATGAAAGGATCAAACCAAGAAAATAAGTACGATAAGTTGGACTCAATTGATATGGTCACCGTTAAAAGTCGCGTTCAACTGTAACTAAACTAATGAACAACACAAATCAGACATTAGCACAACATGAGAAGCTACTATATTACAGATTCAGTCCAATACCTTCAAATGACAATGCTTTTTTTTTTTTTTTTTTTTTTTTTTGTTTTCTTGTGGCCCAAGTCATGTGCGCTGCAATCAATATTCAGCAAAGTTTATGTATTAGATTGTTGCTTTCTTCTCTTCAGCCTAACAGGAAATCCGCCCTTCATTTTAAGCAATAAGGACGATGTATAAGGTGGGTTAATCAAATTCTCAGTACAGCCACCACCATCAAGAGCAATGACCTCAAACTCCCACATCACAGCTGCTGCAACTGACTTCATCTGAACATAAGCCATATCTTTCCCAAGACACATCCTCGGCCCACCATGAAACACCGGGAAGCGGAACGGACCCAATGGCTGAAACAACCCATGATCATCATCCAACCATCTCTCAGGCTTGAACTCCCTCCAGTCCTGGCCCCACAGCTCCTCCATCCTCCCCATTGCATAGGCAGAGTAATCAGCAAACCACCCTTTTCTTACTTGTGTCCCGTCCGGCAAAACATCATCCGACACTACTAGTCTCGAATTGATTGGGACAGGAGGGAACAATCTCAAGGCCTCTGATAGAGCCGCGTGAAGATAGTGCAGCTTCTTCAGCTCATCATAGCCGAAAGTTCTTGATGAGCTTTGTGTGGGCAACGTCTTTGCCACCTCCAACAACTCTTTGTGTATCAAGTTGGCACACTGTGGATGAGCAGAGATCAACCAGAAGAACCAAGTTAGTGCAGTGGATGTGGAATCTTTGCCAGCGAGAATGAAGCTAATGACTATGTCTTTAAGGAACTTTCTCTTTTGCTCTTTGTCTTGAAACTCCATGTTCGGAAAGTGAGGTCATGAATCTTGATAATAAGTCTTGATCTTTAGGCACTTGTTGATCACTATTAATGCTCAATTTTACCTCTTTGGACCTAATAATATCCATGGCATAAGTGTTGATGACTTCTAGCATTTCCTTGAGTCGTTTTTCTGATCCAATGTTGAGGAATCGCTTAGCCTTCCACACAAGAGGCAGAGGAGTCATAAACCTTGATGAACAAATCCCAACAGCCTCATCAAAAGCTTTGGCAAAACTCAAGCTTTCCATGTTTTGATGACTTTTCTGATCTGAACTCAAGCAAGCAGGATCCACACCGAAAGCCACATTACATATGTTGTCAAAACCAAACTTTTGTAACACGTCTTGTAGATCAATAACTATGTTCTCATCACACGCCTTGGACAGGAGACGAATTAGGCGTGTTGAGATTTCAGATGCGACGGTTTCGGTGATGAAGTACTTGAGTGATTTGGTATTGAACTCATGGCTGGCTATCTTGCGTTGGATGGTCCAGAGTTGCCCGTCAACATTGAAGATCCCATCGCCAAGGAGCTCGTGGAGGACATTGTAAAAGCGAGAGCCTTTGACGTAGTTCGGGGAGTTGGAGAAGAGGAGGTGCTCAACATTAAGGGGATTGGCTGTGGCAATTCCATGGGAGAGGTTGAGGAAACCGTTGACTTGGAGAGTCAATGATGGGGTCTCAGAAAGCATGTCAGCAACCCAATCATGGAAGCGGTGGTGGTTACGGAGGAAACCTACAAGGTTTCCGATTACGGGGTAAGATTGTGGGCATGGTGTCCTTTTGTGTGGCCAAGAATTGTACGAGAAAAGGATGTAGATGGATATGGAGAGGAACAAGGTCAGAAAGGAAAGGCAAATTGTAATGATGTCCAACATTATCATTAGCTTGAGATTTGGTTTGTTGGCTTAGTATTCATAGTTTTTAATCAATTTAAGATGTGTTTTTCACTAGAAGTTGGAAATTGAATAGATGGAAAATTTGGAGTTCCAATCTTCTACATGCTGGTATTCTCCAATAATCCTGACAGCAAAGAGATAACTCGCTTTCTAAGAAACTCAAACAAACAATAATGGGGAAGAAGTTGACCAGATTCTAGTATGATCAGGAAAAGATCTACACTTATTATGTATATTCAGATAAAATAACATCTTAAAACCTTAAAAAAATATATAAATAAATTAAAAAAAAAAACGGCCGATCATGAAGTAAAAGTTAACTAGCCAAGGCTTTAAAATTTAAAGTAGAACCAAGACAATACTTTTCAATACATGACATGCCATGAAGTTAAAAATTAACTAAAAATATCAACACTTCTTTATTGGAGGTATCTTAATGGACCAACATTTGTATCACACTATTATGTATTATGGGACCCATATAATGCATATTCTATAGAGTGCATTAATATTTAATATATCATCGATGATAGAATGGTTTCGTGATTAATTGTAATATTTGGTAGATCAATATCAGTTATCATAGAAAGTTTTCCAGATCTTTAGCCTAAAAATCAAGCTTCAGAATTCCTAATTAAACCTAGTCAACCCATGTGCTAGACTTAAACTGTTCTACGACTATGCGTAATTGAAGTTGGCATTTCCTTTGCATCAACGGATACAGTTGTCTGTGTAAATAAGAATCTTAACCAACAACTGTAATATATCATCAATTATCATCATACTTAATTTTTTTTTAATAATTATCATCATATTATCTTGGCATATAAATAAATGAATCTATGCACTTCTATCTCCTTACCTATTAGTGTGTAATGCATCAAGGTTTTGCAAACAGTGACGGAGCTGTCAAAATGCCCTCTATATATAAAATATCAAATGCCCTCTATATATATATCAATCCCCTCAAATGCCCTCTATATATACTTTAACACAAAATATATATGTATACGTATGTGTATATATAAATTAGATTCTTATTATATCACATTATTAAACTTCTATATTTAATACCATCTGTATATATTGCAAATGTTTTTGTTCATTTGCCTTCTTCTGTAGTTTAATATAATATCACAGAAAATTAATTACATCTCAAATTTTAACTTTTATATAATTATATTTTAAACTTGAAATGTCAAATACTTCAAAAAATTAACCATCTTATTACATAAATTAATAATATTACAAACACGTTTCCATGCAATCCAGTTCTCAAATTTTGAACTATGGTACAAACTTATAAAACAAACACCACCTAGATCACATACATAGTTGAACAATCAACATAAATCCAACATATAGTTAAACAGAAGTACACATAAACTATGTAAGTGAGCAACTAGAAATCAACAATGGATAAACTAAGTAGACTTTTGAAAAAATATATAAAAATTTATTCTTTAACATATACATTAAGTGCGAATCAATTTGAATCGGTTACTTTTAAGCTCAATCGGCATCCGATCCGCACAAGTACAGATTCAAGAAAGTGATATGTAATCCAATCCACACTTTGGATCAGATTGAATGATCAGTTTAAAATCGGTGTTTGCATATTTTTTAGCACCCCTAACAGACATAATTCACTTGAAATAAGAGAAAAGTACGATAAAAATAGAAACAAAAATAAAACAAAAAGGAGGAAAATAATTGAATAAAAACAAATACTCGTTGAACAAAAAATAAATAAATCTATGACGCAGAAATGACAAAATCTCTAACTTCTATTCAAAAGAAAGTTAATTAGTCAGAGGATCAAATTGACTAACAATTTAAATCACTTGCAGTGGCCTCGATTATTTTAATGGAGATGAAGATTGAAGTCGTACAGGCCGCCTGGAAGTTGATAGAAGTAGTCTTTTCGTGTTTTTTTTTTTTTTGAAGAGTCTATGATCTATTCTGAGAGAGAGAGAGAGAGAGAAGAGGTTCATATTTATCAAAAGAACAGAGATAAGATTCATATTTATCAAAAGAACAGAGATAAATGGGCTGATTTAAAGATGCAACAATGGGCCGGAACTTGTGAGCTCATTCAGATCCATCTTAAGGTCCATTTGGTTGAGAGATTCGTCTCTCAATTTAAATCATAATTCGTGATTTACTACAGTAATTTTTTTCACAAAAAATACACGTAAATCGAAAATAGTTTAAATCACATAATATAATGACGGGTCAAATTGGTATTGTCTATTACTGTTTAAAGCATAGTTTAGTCTATAAATATCAATGGATTAGGTTGGGCTAACATATATCGGTCCATGGACTAACTCAGTATGACCCATAAAAAAATCACGGGTCATGTCGGGTTAGGCCGACCCGTCTAGGTCAATGATGGGCCGGCCAACCCGGCCCGTCTAGACCCATAATGGTCCGGCTCAGCCCAACCTATCTGGACCCATACTATTTTTATGTTTTTTTTTCTTTTTTTTAATAATTTTGTAAACATCTTATGTATAATTATTTTTATTGTACTTTTTTTTTCTTACCAAGGTTTTGTCTTACTGGATTTTTTTTAGAAAGATTTTTATTTAATAAGGTAATCGTAAATAAAATATTATTTTTCATATTTTTATTAACTATTCTAACTTATATATTTGTTAATTTATTTAAAAATTCAAAAATAAAAAATAAAATAAAATAATTGAAAATTGCATGCGTAGATGGGCTGGCCCATCTAAATCCATGATGGGCCTTGAGTGGGCTAGCCTATTCAAGGCCCATAGCACGGTCCATCCTGACCTGCGACACGGCCCAGCGTACGGATTGGGCCGAGATCATTCTTATATGGACCTGATCGCCGGCCCATAAAATTCGTGAGCTGAGCCGGCCCGGCCCGCGTATGCCTAAAGAAAATAGACAGAGCAGGGCTAAGCCGGCCGGTTCTTGCATCTCTAGCTTCCACATTTTTTTGTACGTTTCAAGCAAAGCAATAACTCGGAATTTGACTTCAAAATGGTCTTTTTTTGCTAGGCAACTTCGAAATGGAGTTATGCCCGTAAATTTTGGATTTTAATAAGTTGGACACCGCTCAAGAATAGTATTTTTTTTCATTTGCTCCAACATACTTTAAAATTTTGGGGCTTGGCTTTGAAGTTTTGATTTTGACAATTTGTCCCTCTAACTTGCTTTTTTTTTTTTTTTTTTGTGGCAATGTGCCAGGTTTATCTTTTTAATTTTTCAACTCTCAATCCCTTTAATCTAACCAAATATAATAGCAAAAGTTGTAATGTAGAGTACATTATAATAGTTTTACAAGTTAAAAGGATAAATTGTCAAAATTAAAAATTTAAAGAGCAAGCTATTAAAACTTTAAAACTTCAAGGGGTAGAAGTGCTGAAAACTCTTTCAACAGTTATAAATAAAGTCTTATTAGAAGCTCTTTAAACTCTATATTATCATCTATAATCTGTATTTATTTGTGTTTAAAAATGAGAATTAGTAGCATTAGAGGAATAATTTTAACCTCACAACGGTTAATGAAAATCGATTCTTAGATGATAAGTGAGAGAATCCTCCTGATAGGTTATCCTTCACCGTCATACCACCACCATCAATGGTTATTATCTATCATCAATACATATAACATTGATTCAATTTTTTTTTCTTTTGAAAGGAAAAACTTGAATTAAACAGAAACGGATAAATAAACAGCACAATATAAGGTTTAGACCGAAAGAGAAACAAACATACACCTGAGACCTGAGAACGAGAAATAACATTGGCACACTAGATGGCTCTATTTGAAAAAACCTTTCCCATCAAAATAAGTTTCCAAGTGTTGGAGAGATAAAATACCAATCCCCACTCAGAGGGGACATCAACATCATGACACAAACAATATTCTAACTTGACCAAACAATCCACACCGTCGGAGAAAGACTCAACCAGGTGGGAGATATAACCAACACCAGATGGTGGGAGAAATCACCTATGTTATTACAAAAAACAAAAAGTAGCGAGAACAACATTGCCACACCTTTATTACATTCTAAATACAAAACAAAGCAAAACGAAAACCCGAAGCATCATAGCACAAGCCTCCAACAACGACGAAGTCGGCAAGAGGACCACAAGGGAAGGAAGAAAACTTTGAGAGTCAAGCGGCAAAGCCGTCAGAAAGATACCATCAAATGGCAACAAATGATTCACCTTTGCCACCGTCACTAACCTCCAGAGACGACACCACCCCTGCCAAAGGAAGCCCCACTGCCAGGATTGAACCTTCAAAAGGACCCAGCCACCCAATGTTGACGGTGCCAGAAAATGCCTCTCAAATGTTCAGTTTCCATTTTCCAAACGAATCCTGATCCGCCCTAATCAATCCACCTCACTACACACCGCTACCACCATTGAAAAGCCCTCAACAAGATGAGCTCGAGGACCCATTTTCATGCCCGGAGGTAGTGCCGGAACTCCAGCCAACACTCAAGCTTCTTTTTTCTCTCTCTCGTTTATCCCTGTCAAAACGGCTAGGGTTTCACAAAAAATCCAACATTGATTCAATTTTGAGTCCCTAAATTAAAGAATATGTTATATTTTAGTCTCTGACTTTTAAAACTTTTCATAAAGAATTGTTAATTTATGAAATTGTCCCAAACTAATCCTCGCATTTGTATAACCATTATAATCACGATGAAAAAAGACATGAGATTATGGTTTATTAGAGGTTAATTTTGTACTTTGACATGTTAGAGTATAACTATTAAGAAGAGAATTGAATCCTTTGTCATTGAGATTTTAATAGATGCATAAAAAAAATAAAAAAAAAACCTTATCTCGTATAATTTTAGTTTAGAGACTCATTTGAAAACGTTTTAAAAGTTAAGATTCTTTTGGTTCATGCATTCAAGTCAATGATTTTGATTTATTAGCAAAAACTTTGTGAGATAATAAATTTTTTGAGTTTAAATTCTTTTTAAAATGAAAAACATTATAGTAAAATTCAGATCATGCGTTCAAATATAGGAACCAAACAAAGTCTTTTAATTCATTCCATTCACAGCTGAACGTGACTTTGACTAGAGTCTATTGTCATACTTATATTTTCTTTGTTCGGCTCATGCTTAAACATCTTTTTTCTCCTTCAAAATTTAATTCCTGAATTTATAATAGAGTGGTTACTCCAATCGTTAACATTAGTAAAATTTTAGGGAATTCTTTGAAAAAAAAGTGGCAAGTAATTCTAACCGTTAATAAAAGTAAAATTTTAGGGAATTTTGTGACTAACTCAGGGACTAAATTGTTGGAAATAATTTTTAAGGGATGAAAATTCCAAACGATAAGAGGTTTTAGGGGCACAAGAGCTAAAACATTATAATTCGGTCAAATTGAAAACGGGATATTTACCTTTTTATACATTACGTTTTGAATTTATTCAAAAACTGTACTTTTAATTTTTTATCTCATTAAATGTACACCTTCAAATTAAATATAATAACTAAATTTATACATTTTTACAGATAACTCTTAATTTTAACCTTTGAAATACCTAAAATACCCTTGAATAAAAAATAGAAAAGAAAAAAAAACTAAAAAAACCTAAACCTTACAGTTTTGATCACAAAAATATATAAAATACCGTTGAAATGAATTTTTTTGTGTTTAAAATTTTTATTATTTGTAATATTAAAAAGTTTTAATTTTCTTCTCTCATTTTTTAGGGATAATTTGGTTATTTTAAAGGTTAAAATCAATTATTGACCGAAATAAGTATAAATTTATATATTAAATGTAACTTAAAGGTATACATTTAATGATATTAAAAACCACAGGTATAGATTTTGAATAAACTTAAAACACATATTTGAAAATGTAAATATCCCAATTGAAAACATCTGTCAAGCTTTCTAGTCATTAGCACAACATAAGAAGCTAATATATGGTTTAGTAAAGGGGTTCAAACTAGGGTGGGTTTGAACCATATGGGTTTTGAACCTGGGTTCAAAGCTTTAGAACTCCAAGAGATTTAAGTTTAAAAATCTTCTTATTTTGAGGGTTTAAATGTCACATCAAGAGGCTCCTTACTTTTTATAAACAAATACTGATTCGAATTTGAACCGTTCGGACTCCTTAAACCTCCAACCAAACGACCTAATTGTTCTTTTATGTGGTCCGTTTGGATTCCAACTTTTTCTTAATAGCATCCCAAAACGCAGGTATGGCAACTCCCTCAGGAACTTCTTTGAATGATGGCAAGTAATTCACATCAACAATCACATGGTCCCTGCTGCCTTCCTGAATCTGAAATTTCACCATAACCCATATACGTTATCAACTCGAAAAGATTATACAAAAAGTTTCATGATCATGAAAATAAAATACAACTTATGAGTGGTTTAAAAAAGAAAAAAAAGATGAGAAAAAACAATAATTTGAAGTCCACAAAATCTAAAGAATTTTGACCCATGCATTATGATGTTCATGTTTAAATTTCTCATGATAAAACTCACCACCAAACCACTCCTATACACACCTTTTGATCAATATTCATATGGAGCCAATTATGGTTAATTGGACATAATTACCTCAACCAGTATTTACACCTTGCAGAAATGTAAGATATTATTTTAGTTCGAGCAGAAAAATCAAGTTGGAAACTTACAACAACATCAAAGCCAAAGATGGTCAGACCAAGATTTCTCGCAAGCCACTTTGCAGCCTCAGTGACCAAACCATGATCAATATTATCTCCACACAGTTGCTTTTCATCAGCAGTGGGAAGAGATTTTAAGCTACAAAAGAAGATCGACAAGGTTTCGGTATCTAATACATAAATCAACAAAACCAGAACCAAAAGAAGATGTGGAATTCGTACTACCTGTCAAACACCAAAGGTTTGAGCTCATCATCTCCACATAATTTCATCAGGATATGTGCATTTGGTGTAGACTTCTTAACCGCATAGAATACTTTATCACCCAAGACGTAGAATTTATAGAGAGTCGATGAGTGGTCCACGTATTCCTGCAAATAAAAAAAATTCAGAATTCTATTAGCATAGTCGTACCCGTATATTGTTTCGGGGAAATATTAAGCAAAGTCATAGATACACAAAAATTGATCAAACAAAAGGCATTTCTTGCTGACCTGAATAATTGCTGGAAGAGGAACTTTCAAATCCCTAAAATCTTCAACTTTAAAGACAATTGCCTATCAAGTAAGTACTGGCGCTTTAGATTCGGAGAACATAAATAGCGGAGGAATTTCGACCAAAAATATCTGGAGAATTTCTTTGGAAGGAAGAAAGAAGAGAGAGAAAATAGGAGTCTGTAGTGCCAGAACCCAAAAGGAATTAAAAAAAAAAACGTACCATATTATGAGCTTGGGCTACACCACAAGCAACTTGAGGTTTCACTATACTTGGAAGAGATAACTTAGCCCCGGATAATTTCTGATCAAGACTGGGATCCCTAAAATCATTGACCTGAAAATTTTAGCTTGAACTTAGCAAATAAATGTATCAGAAATTTGGCTATTACGCTTTATTTCACTGATTTGTGAAGTTCAATTACTAGAATGGAATAAAGACCTTAAGAAAATGCGGACCCCTGATTATTTGTCTGCCTGGAGCATTGAGATCTTGTAGCCCAAGAAGAATCTGTTGAATTTTTAGCCGATCCAATACAGGGTAGATTTTATCAAGTTGGTCAATCACACAACAGTCTGGGGGATGATCCATATATCTGTTCAACAATATCAGAAAGCACTACAACGTTCAGTATGACATAGGGATGACTCCTCACTGGTGCTTCTAATCCAAATATCACTTATTACCTTGAGGAGAAAAATGTAGATGGTTAAGTACAAGCATCTTAAATGGAAACAAAGAAGCTAGAAATCCTAGTACCAATAATTAGTAACAGAGTAAGCACATCCTAAAGTAATCCTTACACTCCATCCACATAACACAATAACTCCAAATGGCCTTCAAAAATATATAACATTCGGTTTTCAACATTTCCAAGCTCATGTCAGTACATAAATTGCTAGTTAATAAGTACATAAATTGCTAGTTAAAAACGCATATGCATAGATGTGCATAATGCTGACGGATGCAAACTAACATGGCAAATGAGAAAGAGAGCTAGATTACATATGACAAGAGTGATAGCCTTCATAGTTTACCTTTTCAATTCTTGCATGCCCCTGGTGAAAGTTATTCTATTAGCAAATTCTGCAGTGCCAGTCATATCGATAGATATGATTTCGTCAGTTGCTTTATGAAGAATTATATCAACTTCTTGTAGTTGAGGTGCAAGTGGAAGCTCAAATGTGAGAGGAAGGAACAATAACCCATCACGAGTTGGATATAAAGGGAATGCACCCCTCTGCAAAATTTAAGATGACCCATTAGCTTCAAATCTCAATGAGATAAATACATGCAGACAGACTTACACTTTTGTCATGGTTAACAAAATGCAAGCAGAACCATGCATAATGCAAGCTAGACCTTTTCTTGCAAACAATTGCTATATGTATCACCATATGCATCACAAAAATAAAAGCGTAAAAAAAAGGGGCAAATTTCCGATCTTCGCATCGCTATGTGAGAGTTTTGATGCATTGGCACATGTGTGCAGAACATTTATCTTTGTTGCAACATTGTATAGCTTGCAAAAGGCTTTACCTTAGCAAAATCTTCTTCACGTGAAGGCTTCATGATATAACCAATTGTGACAACATCATTTCCCATTGCCTGCTTGCAGAGAAAAACATGAAAAATGAGGAACAATGGCATGCCTAAATAAAGTGATTGGAAGCAATAAGAGTTTCATTGTCCAATTCTTTCTGACCTTTCTATTGACGCGGCAAATAGTCAAAGGCAATTCCTCCAACTTGTTGATACAAATAATGTTTGAATTTTCATACACATTCGCACCTTCAACGTCTTAAACCAAAGGAATACATTACTGACTAAAAATTGATAAAAATAAATAAATAAAAGTGTGATTGAAGCAATGAGAGTCAGATAATACTAACTTAGAAAAGCGATCTGCAAATTAGGAATGAGCTGTTTAAGAAAAAGGTCCTTCTTGTGGATAGAGACGACATACAAAATAACGCCTTTAACGTCACGCTTAATCTGTTCGATGGCTTCTTCGTTGTCGAGTGAAAAGCAATGCATTGAGTAGAGTGTGGCCGTGCTTTTAAGAAGATCCACCTATACATACAGTCTATACATATAAATACACACAGAATTGAGTGATAATTGTAGGCAAATAATTAGGAACGAATTGAATTGAATGAAGAAAGAAAGAAAGTACCTTGGGAGATGAAAGAGCATCATCGTAAGAAATGGCCTGCGAAAATGAAATTAAGATGAAACACACACACACACACACACACACACACACACACACACACACACACATATATATATATATATATATATATATATATATATATATATATATAATGAAGATGAAAAGGAAAAAAGAGTGGCGTACCGTAGAAAGAGCGGAATAGCGGAGTTTACGAAGAAGGGAGTTGAGAATGAGATTATTATTATTATTGTTAATATTATTATCTTCATCTGAGAATACAGCCGAATCGTCCAATATAACGCCGCCGATTACGCCACTTTCAACCTCCATCGCTTTCTCCGCCGGATTCTTCAATTCAGTACTGAGCTTTTTTTTTTTTTTTGGTGGTGAAGTTGAGCTCAACTCTGTTAATGGAGTAAATTAAAAATAAAAAAGGTGGGTGTTCGGCTATGGAAATTCCGGAGGGATAAAATTGGCGGCGGCGACGGGTGCTAATATGCTCCAGGTGCGCAAATATAACGTCCGATTTAGGAGGAAACGGAGGAAATAGCGTTTTCTTTTTTTTTTTGGGTAGGAAAATCAGTATTTTTTTAAGGGTGGTAATTCGTGTCACGTATCGTATTTATGGCGTATTTTAATTTTTTTTTAATTTACAATTAATCTGAATACGATTCGTAATATAAAATTTTTTAAAAATTATAACACGACACGATCATTTTATGGGTTGACACGATACGACACGAAAATGACCGTGAAATCCAAAATTAACATAAAAATTATATACTTTTATTTAATTTTTTACATATTAGAAATAAATTAAAATTCATAACACACTAAAATATAATAGCATCTATTAAAATTAAATAAATAATAAGTATAAGATTTTGAGTATAACTATCATAATATCACAAGTTCATAATAAAATTAAAAATATCATAAGTATTTTTTAATTTTTTACGAGTTTTATATTGTGTTCGAGTTAAGTGGGTTTAACATGAAATTAACATGTGTTTTTCGTGTTAATTTTAGATCAATTTAATTTTAACCTGAATCTTTTTTGTTAACTATAACTTATAAATTTTGTATTATTTTTTAATCGTATTGTCACGTCGTGATTTATATTACTGGTCTTAATTTTTGGGCGAGAAAATTAAGAAGACAACCAAAAAAAAAAAAAAAGCCTAGACGACATCATTTGTAACAAAACGATGATATATAACCGCAAGACATTTAATGAATAACAGTTTTTTTTTTTTTTTTTATAATTAAACGTCCTGCAAAATAGGGGGGAAAATACATGTATATAGTTGAGCTGAGAGACCGTGCCCCCAAGAGTTGGATTGCTGAAGAGTGGCAGCGGCATTTATGGAATTTCAGCGTTGAGTGTGCCGTTGATTTGATTTGGGCTCAACGGAAACAAATGTGCCTTTGGAATTATTTTCTGTCTTTCGAGACATGTAAACGAAAACAATTTACAAATTACGTTTATTTAATAAAAAATTTGAAAATAAAAATAAAAATAAAAAATAATAAGAATAATTTTTATGAAAAAAATGAAAAATGATTGAAAATTTTTTTTTTTCGTTTTTATTTTCTAATACCTATCAACAAAATTATATTAAATAATTAATTATTAATTACTAGTTATATTATATATTAAATAATAATTAATAAATAGATAGACGTAATAACTAATAAATAGTAATTACTTAATCATTAATTAAATATTAATTTATTACTATTAAGTTTTAAATTTTATTAATAATATAGTAATTAATTATTTAGTTAAAGTATAATAATAGGCTATTAAATAAATAATTAATAACTAATATATCAATCATATATTATGTTAATTATAATATATTTAGTTAGTAAATAAAAAATAAATAGTAATTACTCAATTAATAATTAATCATTAAAAAAGAATAATTACTAAAAATTGATCATGTATATATCAAATAGATTATTAAATAAACATTAGTAATTAATTAACTACTATTTAATTATGTAACTAAAAGTTAATAATTTAAGTAGTAAACGGAATATTAATAAATTACGTATATACTAATTATTTTTCTTAATACACTAATTAATTACTTATAATCTAATAAATATGAGTACATTACTAACATAATAATTACTTATAATTAATTAGTAATTACTATTTTTAATTATTTATCATATTAATTTATTATATATATAGTTTAATTACTAATGTACTCATTAATAATAATTTATCTATTATTATTATATTAATAATATATTAATTTTTATTTGCTAAATAATCTGCAATTATTAATTACTTAATATATTAATTTAAGACTATTAATTACATGTACTCAAAACAAACATAAATGTAACCAAACATAATTTCACTTTTTTATCATACTCAAACCAATCTCTTGAAAGACTACCAAACGTAATTTTATAATAAGTTCCAGAATAATTTTTAAAACAATCTCATTTTCATTTTTTACCGAAAATAAAATCATTTTAAAAACATTACTAAACGGGCCCAAACTCTTCTACTCTTCTGTTTCTTAATCATAACCACATACAGACAACTCCCAGATCTTCACAACATGTCAGCAAAAGGCCAAAAATTTCTACTGCTTTAACATATACACACAACTGCCAGATCTTCACAACATGTCAGCAAAAACCAAAAATTTCTACTGCTTTAACATAACAAAACCTACTTACCTAGAATTGAGTTTATTTAAGAGATCAACCAGTTCAAATTTTTCATCCCTATAGTGCATTAGATTCATCAGAGGTGCCTTTATTGTGTTCTTTCTTTCTTTATCTTTTTTTTTTTATATTTTTTATTTTTGCAGCAAAGGCGACCTAAGGATTTGAACGCACAAAATGATTCATTTATGTTTTAGTTTATTTATGGTAAAATTACTAGAGTTTCCATTTTTAAAGTGAAATTACAAGATTACTCATATTTTATCATTTAAAATTTAGCATAATGTAACTCAAAGTTTAAGTTGGTACAATTTTTGATACAGAAACTAATTGTACACAAAAGAATGTTCAGACCTTTGGAGAACTTAAAGAATTCTAGGGACGCCAAAGTTGACCTTGATCACATTGTCTTATGGTGTGTTAAGTAGAGGTGAAAGTTTAAACTGATCCAACGGTCTTAAAGCCACAGGCCTAGGACAAGCATGGATCCGGAATTTTATAAGATATTTTAAAGAAATATCTAAAATAGAGTGTTCTAACTGGTCTAAGGTTTTGGGCTTGAAACCTAACCCAACCCGACCCAAATGGCGCCTCAGGCCAACCCGTTTAATCCATTTGAATTTATAACTCTAGGCCCAAGAATTCCGATCTTTGGTGAATTTTCAAAATTCTTAGGACACCATGAAACAATGTGATCAAGGTCAATTTTGTCAAGCATCAGTAAGCATCCGACCTCCCAGGCTTCCAAATTTGGGTGATTTTGATCCCGCTATCAAGCCTCTGTTGGTGGAATCTCTGTTTCTATTCCCCCCCCCCATCTTGTGTGTATGTATATGCACATAACAGCTGATTTTTTATTTTTTATTATTATTTTTTTTTTTTTTTTTTTTTTTTTGCCCTTTAAGAAGTTCTTAGCAGTATGTATAAATTTAAAGAAGCAGCAGTAGCTCTTGTTACAATTCATTCAAGGACACAAACAAACATAATTAGAAGCACTAAAATATACATACTACAATTCAGACGCAAAAATTTCTATATCTTTCGCATGTCACTCCTCATGAACAAGCAGAAGCAGCTGTCTTATCTGAAATCAAAACAGAAGCACCAAAATGTTCAAATCTAATTTCTCCCGTACCTATAGTTTGTCCTTTTGGTGATGCCACTTGAGTTCACACCCCAGAACAATGCTGCAATCCCAAAGGCTGCGGACTTTGAGGTGAATCCAGGTCTTTATAAACCTTTACTTTCCTATCAGAGAACAAACTCAGAAGTCTCTCTCTTAGGAAAGGGAAAAGCACATCACAAGACGTCAACACATCTAATGAGTGAATTACTCCTTGCTTTACAAGTATGCTAAATGACGTTGAGACGCCTTTAACTATGAGATCATTCCGATCCACATCGTAGTTGTCCACGAGAAGGAACAAAAAATCAAGAAGAGTGTGAGTCATGTCAATGTATCTAGGTATAGAGTTTACCATCAGCAAAATTGCAGGCTCAAGATTCATGATATTGTCTAGTTTGTCATTAAAGAAGAGCCAATCATAGAACAGGGCAAGCTTCACATTGGCTTCAACATGATTCTGTGTGCAAGATTTAAGCAGCCAACCTATTACAGCCCACCTTGGAATAACTTCAGACCGAATGATTTCATTAGGTGGGTGGTGTGCACAACATATAAACCGAACAATGTCAGTTATCAGAGTTTCTCTCTCCGGCCCACATAGAAACTTCTTAGTAAACCATGACTGATGTCGTTTCTGGCTCCCCAACTTCACATGCGTAAGTAGAAATCTCAACTGGGCCTCCATTTCCGGAGTAATTCGAAGTGAAAAAAAACTACTTGGTGTCCTGGTGCAGTAAAGCTGTGAAATATCCGAAAATCCTGGAGTCTTGAAATTACCAGGGTTTAGTATCAAATCCTTCCATATAGCTCTAAACTCGGGTACATGAACCAAATCCTGTAGTAATCGAACCAGATCCCTCCCAATTTTAAGACACAAATGGAACTCTTCCTTCAATACTCTAACACAAAACTCAATCTCCAAACGTTTTAATGCCTCTAATTTTGTGTTGTGATTATGAATTGATCTACAGTGATCAGCTAACAAGCAAAGGTAAGTATACAAAGCACTCGCTAAAATCATAGGTTCCTCTTCTAATAGACAACCCCATTTGGTCGAAAAGATGTTCAACACCTCAGAACACAACCATAGGTTGCTATCACTAAAATCTCCACCAACAATCTGCCTCAACAAACAAACCAACAAATTACCTAAACCTACTGCAGAAACATCAATCATTTCTTTAGAAACCCAAATCAACTGTCTTTTCACTGAGTCAAGAAGTTTCACATACAGCCCGTCAACAACCTTGATTAGCAAATCAATAAAAGAGCAATACCCATCAGTGACGATGGCATGAAGGTGCTTAATGTGGGTTTTGGCCAAATGGGGTTCACACAAAATCCCGTAAAGGATGGCATGGTTGAGCTGCGAGTACTCTTCTGGGTTTGGGATTGCTAATGAAAAGGGGGGTTTCAGCTTTGGCTGAAGAAGCTCAAAGGCTTGTCTGAGAGAGAGTTCGGTTTGGTTTTCTGCTTCATGGGAAGCAATTAGCATCAGTATTGAAGCCATATTAAGCTTCTTAAAGATGCAGTGGAGTTTGAATAAACAAGTGATTTATCAATAGACACAAAGAAAGTTACGAAATTACCCTGTTTACTCATCAACTAGAGAACTTGAGATTGAAATTGGAATTGGAATGCTGAAACCCTGATTGAATATCAGAGTTAGCTTCGCATCAAACTTTTCGATAGTAAAATTCTTCAAAAGGGCCCTCTTTCACAAAGAACTTGTAAGATATTTATTTCCTTGATCTCTTCAAGCTAAACGTGATTGACAAGTGCTTGTGTCATCTCCTTGAATTTCAAAAGAAGAACTGGATAAAAGCCAAGAAAAGGTTAGTCAGTAAAGCGTATAAAACATTGCAAAAAGCTTAACATTAGATTAATTACTCCCTTGAGATCCAACAAGCTAGAGTAGAATGTAGAACAAGACTCTGGGAAAGAAATACTCTACATGTAGGATTAAGTCAATGAAAAAAAAAGCCAAAAAAATCCCCCACTAAACAAGACAATTCAAAGAGGAGAATGATTTAAATTTATATAAACAAGAATCATTACGCCCATCTATGTGCAATTTTAAATGAATGAACAATTTATACCTATTAAATAATGGATTGTCAATCAAAAATTTCATTTTCTCTCTTCTGGTACAACTAGGAAAATTGAGAGAGTGAAGAAGAAAACAGTTTTGGGTTTAATTCTGTTAATGATTTAGTTTAGAGTTTAAACCCAAGAGGAACCAAAGGTAAGCTTCAAATTCAATAGACTTGAAGGGGAAAATAGCAAATTCAAGTGAACAAAAAGCAAATCAACATGACTACCACAAACATTTGTAATGAAGCAAAACAACGCAGTCCATTTCTTATCAATACAAAACCAGCAAATTAAATAAACACTCACCATTTTTATGTAAATGCAAATTGAAATGCCAATAAAACCAATCACAAAAAAAAAAAAAAAAAAAAGGTGGTCTATTTTGACAGAAAAAAGACTTAAAAATGCCCTAGTAGAAAATGAAAATGAAAGTAAAACAAAAAAACAAAAAACATAAAAACATAAATTCCATTTCTCTCTTTCTGATTTCCCCCTCTAATATGCCAAAAAAGAGGAAGATTTTAGTCAGAACTTCTCCAGATAATTTTTTTCTTTTGGTAAAAGATGAGTGATATTGACAAAAAAAAAGGGAAAAAAGAAAACAGAGAACAAAGCAAGCAAGACAAGAGATCAAAATTCCAGAACCATTCAAATCCAAAACTTTCAGCATTGAGAACAAAATTTCAAACAAATTACCTTTGTTGAAAAAACCCCAAAACACCAATCAATCCACACACAAAAGCAAAACCCTTTCCTCATAAAGGACAGAAGAAAAGAAGAAAAAAGTAAAACTGCTGCAATCTCTGGAGCCAAAAAACCCACGAACCCAACCTGACAATAAAGGTGAGATTGGACTAGCCAGAGTTCAAGACGGCGGTTTGTTGATCGTGTGGGGCGGTGTACATGGCACAGGGTGCGTCGCGTAGCGGCATGGGAGAGGCATTGTTTTAGATGGAATAGGATCCACATAAAATCTCTTCTTTTCGCTTTAATTCCATGGCAGTTTCTCACATAGGCCAGTACTATTAGTAGTGTTAGTTTCTAACCGTCAAATCAGATCAAAATCACATCAAACAAAAGCTAGGTAAGCTGGATTTTATGAGGGAAAGAAAATTTGGGGGAAAAAAAAAAAAAAATAAAGAAGGGAAAAAATAGAAAATTTTGACCTTGTTTGGAACTTAACTCAAGAAAATTTATGGGAAAAAGCCAAAATTCACTCAAATTTTTTATCTCTTATTTGGTAGTTGAAGAAATTTATTAAAAAAAATTGAAAAAATACATAAATTTATCTCTACTTTTTCTCTCTTTATAATCTCACCTCACTCTCTCACCCCACTTTCTCCCTCCTTACTCTCTCTCCTCACTCTCTCAACTCACTTTCTCTCTCCTCACTCACTCACCTCACTCTCTCTCATCATTCTCTCAACTCATTTTCTCTCTCCTCACTCTCTTTCTCTCCAAAAATTCCATTTCAAGAGAAGAGAAAAGTCACTTTTTTTGTCCCCCCTAATTGTCCTGGTTTTTTGCATAGCCCCTATCTCAAAGTCAAGCTTAATCAACACTAAAACAAACGAACAAATGTCTACAAATTTCTTTCATATCAGAAAGCAACAACAGCAAAAAAATTCAACCCATAGAAGATCAACAAATTCTCATAGGACCATAACAAGAAGTCCATGTAAAGCATAATACAAACCTAGTTTTTATGCATTGTTTAGAAAAATTGCAACACTCTTTAGTGCTCTAGCTATGCATTGTTTAAGACAAGTCTGCATTACAAATTACAAGATGTCCATGTAATGCAACTCTCAAACGACAAAGACCTCATGCTATTCTGTATTGGTTTTGATTTCTCATTAGGTCCTCAACTTATCAGAAACATCTTCAAAAATTGTACAGTTTACTCGCCAAAAATTTCGGACCGAAACTCCATCCTTAACCACAAGCGTCGTCGCTCCCCAGTTATAGGAATAAAAGCTTGTATTTCCCCTCAAGATATTCAACTTCAACATTTACCTTTTCTCTCTTTTAAAATTTTATCAACAAAAACAAATTAGCATAATTACGGAAAGAATCTATTTCTTCAACTTTCAACTAATGAAAGCAATTAAAGCTTAGGATTTTTAATTCTAGAAACGCAAGGAAGAAACCTAAAAAAAATAAACATCTTTTTTCCTCATTTCTTCACTCAAAAACGACGATTAAACCAAGTATTAGCTAACGAAGTTCCAGAAAGTTCAATATTTACAACGGAAAATGAATCAAAAACCTAAATTTCAAAAAAATTATGTTTGAACCATAATAACTTACAATCCCAAATATTTGGAATTAATCGACCAACTGATCCACCGGCTGAATGCAGCGACAAGACAAGCAGACGGGAACGGCGCCGCCTCAGCCGCGGCGTTGCAATTCCAGCACTTCGCGTCGAGGTTGAGGGCAGTTTGCGAGCTGAGAAATTGTTTCCCAGAAAATTTGAATTTCCCGTGAAAATCAGGTCGGCCACTGGGGAGGAAGAACAGCCTGGAGTTGTCGGAGCAGGGAGAGAAACGAGAGCGAGACTGAGCTCCGGCGGCGAATTTGATTGTGGAAGAAAGGGCTCGCCGGAACGGCGGAGGAGAGTTCGAAGAGAGAGAGAGATCGGAATGGAGAAGAGTTCGAGGACGGGAAAGAAGTCGAGAAGAGAGCCCGAAAATTTTTCCCCATTTGCGTGTGGAATTGGTTTCATTTATGGGGTGTTTAATACGTGTCGTTATAATATTTTTTTTATAAAAATATATATAAATTAAAAATAATTTTAAATCATAATTTTAAAATTTTAAATTAAATATTCACTTAATAATTTATCAAAGAAAAGAAAGAAAATTCCTTTAATAAAGTATGTTTTTTATGTTTAGTTGAGAAATTCAAATCAAAAAAGTCTTTTTAATAAAAAGATCATTTATTTATTTTGGTGGAAAAATCATTTATCTAATTAAGAGTGAAATTGCAATTTTGAGGTTGGTAGAATCATTTTTTTCCCTAACTACCCTCTTCATCTTCTAAACACACTACTCAAAAATCAAAACTCATCCACATCTTTGTCAGATCCAGCCTAAAGTTATGGCGAGACTCCATATCCGAAGCTTGCGTTGAGCATTTGGGCCGCCGCACCCACATCAGAAGCCCACGCAGAAGCCACCATACATCGTCGAAACTCGCATCCACCACCGAAGCCCATTTTGAGCGCCACCAAAGATAGCCAGAATCGCATCATTTTGGAGCTCTCAAGGCCGCCGGAAGTCATCGGAGCTCGCTTTGAGTGCCTTCGGTGATCCACCATCAATATTGAAGCTCACAACCAAACTTGAATGTTTCCATAGTTTTTTTTCTTCTCTCACTCTTCTTGTTCACAAGAAACCGGTTGCTATAATTGATATGACATATTTGGATATGTTCTTATAAATCTAGAGTTCTTGAAGTTGTTCTTTTTTATAATTATAATGATTTCCTTTTTATTTTTTTTAAGATTTAGGTTGCTCAGAACATTCCATTCTCATTATCATTACCATTCCGCCACTACAACCAAACACACCCTAAAAACTCTTCAATTATATTTTCAATAAAAAAAAATAAAAAAGGAGATTGTTTTAAAAATTATTCTAAGATCAATTCTAAAATTGTGTTTAGTTGATTTTTAAAAAAAAACATATTTTGAGTATAATAAAAAAAGTAAAATCATGTTTATTAATTAATATATTATAATATTATTGATAAGTATTAAAAAAATAAAAATTGAAAAGTAAAAATAACTTTCAATTATTTTCTAATGTTTTTTGTAAAAATTATTCTTATTGTTTTCGTTTTCGTTTTTAAAACATTTGTTAAACAAAATGTCGTTTTATTTTTATTTTCATTTTTTATTTCTCAAAATACGTGAAAACTATTTTTAAAAACGGTTCCAAACACGCATCTGTTTAGTTCACTTATTCGAGTTTTTAATTCGAGTTGAGATGTAATTTCATGTGAGAACTTTTTACTGTAGTAAAAAAGTTAAATGTGACTATTTATAGGATCTTTTAACTGTGGTAAAATTTAAATTTTAAATTCAAATCGATGAAATGAACATTAAATTTTAATTTCCTCCCAAATTTTTTAAGAAAAATGAAATCCGCCTGTCTTGTTATAAATTTTCCACCTATTTTTCTATGTAATTTTTTTTCCACCCTCTCCTTTAGTTCCAAATAGAAGAAACCAAAATCCATCATTTTTTTTTCTTTCCTCCAAATTATCTAGGTTCCAAACAAACTCCAAAAAAGTATACACGACAGCGAAAATCACCCAGTTCATCTTATTCATTCAGCTTCAGTAGTTTCTTCTCGAGTGGGAAAAGAGAGAGGGCAAGCCGAAGATAGGCCGCTAGGATAGAGAGAGTGTGAATGAGAGAGAAAGAGAGTAAGGTCATATTTGGAAGTTGAATTTTGCGGGGGGAAAGAAAATTTAAAGGAAAAAAAAAAAAAAATAAACAAGAGAAAAAAATAGAAAATTTTTGCCTTATTTGTTTGGAACCTTAAGAAAATTTATAAGAAAAAAAAAAGTCAAAATTCATGCAAATTTTTTTATCTCTTGTTTGATAGTCAAAGAAATTTAAAAAAAAAAAAAAATTTGAAAATTTTTGAAAAAAAAATACATCAATTTATCTCCACTCATTCTCTCTTCATCTTCTCTCCTCTCTCTCTCACCTTACTCTCTCTCTCCTCACTCTCTCTCTCCAAAATTTCCAGAGAAGAGAAAAATCTCTTTTTTTTTTTTTTTTTTTTTTTTTTTTTTTTTTTTCCAGATTGTCGTAGTTTTTTGCATTGCTCCTATCTCAAGCTTAACCAAAACTATAAAAAAAAAAAAAAAAAAAAAAATAAAGATCGTATATTTAACCGATTTGAGTTTTTAATTTTAATTTTATTACAGTTAATAATTTTTATGAAAAGTCACATATAATTTTTTCTGTTAAAGTAAAAACTCTCATATAAAATTATATTTTAATTCAAATTAAAACTCAAATCAACAAACTGAATGAGATTTAAATATCTACAAATTTCATATCAGAAAGCAACAACAAAAAAAAAAAAAAAAAAAAAAAAAAAAATCAACTATGCATTGTTTAGTCAAAAGTGCTCTAGCTATACATTGTTTAAGACAAATATGCATTATACCATTTAGTTCGTTAATTCAAGTTTTTAATTCGAATTGATATGTGACTTTATGTGAGAATTTTTTACTGTAGTAAAAAAGTTATATATGATTATTTGTGAGAGTTTTTTACTGTAGTAAAACTCAAATAAACGAAATAAACAGGACTGCAAGGTGTCTATGTAATGCAAGAAGGTTGGAAACAAGTGAAACAAAATACTAATAATAATAATAATAATAATAATTCCATCCAAATTTCCTGGTTGGTTACACTTAGAAATGCTCTAGTACGTTTGTCACCACTATGAAGGCTTTGAGTTTTGTGAAAACCTCATAATCAAACACAAACCGCAAACACTCGTCACCATTGCTACTTAGCAACAATCCCAACTAAGGCCTTGCATCATTCCTTGTTTCTGGAGTCCTTCCCAATTCATTCAACGTCAATGACAGAGCTAGGGGGACCTGGCCCCCATAGCATTTTTTTTTTTTTTTAATATGGCGGTTTTAATTTTATTATAATATATATATATATATATATATATATATATATATAGCCTTGACCCATTTCAATTAATAATTCTCTACAGGACCAATCATTTAGAATTTAAAAAATAAAAAAGTTATTTACATAAATGTCTACTCATAACACTTTAAATTTAAAAATGTCTACTATTTTGTTTAAAATATTTAATTTTATTAAGTTTATAAAACGTTAGTGGGACTAAAATCTAACAATTTTAATAGCTCAATTATAATACTAGCTCATTTATACTAAATGTGATATTTTGTGTATATTAAAAGCTTACAAGAGAATTCTCAAATAAGATATTATACTAATGAGTCACAATACTATTCAAGCACGGAACGACACTATTGAAATTTCTTTTCTATCCATTGAAGATAATTTATATCCAAACTATTTTTTGTAAATTAATGCCCACCACCGATGCTTACAAATTATAAGTTGTATCTAAACTCTTTTTCAATCTTTAACTCAATAAGTTAGTGAGTGAAGGTTACATCTAAACTGTTCGAAAAATCAAAATCAAAGATTGAAAGAAGTTTGGAAATTTGCTCCATTATTCAAGGTTAGATTTTATTTTTTTTTTTTTTTTTCCCTTTATAATCTTAATTGTTTCCTCTTCTATTTCAATGTCTAATGTAGGGAAATTTTTTTCATTTATTACGTATTAGTGATTAGTACTTTAAAATTCATGTACTCACAATGATATATTTTCCTACTTAGATATAATATTGATTTTTTTTTATGTGTCAATATATCATGAATTAATTTAATAAATGAAAATTATTATATATATATATACACATGTTAGTATAATCTTGAGAAAAAAAAAATTTAGCCCCTCTACTGATAAATCGTCAAAAATTTCAGACCCAAACTCCATCATTAACCACAAGCGTCGTCGCTCCCCAGCGATAGCAATAAAAGCTTTAGCAAGCTTTTCATCTTTCTAAGTTGCTATATATTTTCACTTGGGACTCCATACGTAAACCACCAATGTTCTCAAGTTCTTAAGCAATTAACTGTTCTATGTTGACATTCACTTTCTCTGTAGGATTTAGAGATGCAGCAACAGATATTATACATTCTTTAATCCGCTGTATTTCTTCCCTCACACCATCTATCGTCTTTGATTTCTTCTTAGTATTCTTTTTTGAAGGTGTGGCTGAATTTGTTAATGATGTGTCCGCTTCCTGTGGTTCTACATTATCACGTCCATAATCAACTTCTTTCTCCTCCAAATAACGCATTAGGGTCTCTTGTGCACCTGCTGTTTTAGGCATCGAGTGCGCAACGGAATTTTAAATTTTTTTAAAACAATGTCAAGAACATGCTTATAATACTATATAACATAAATACCAAATATCAAAATTATATCTTAAAAATTTATGAAAATAGTACGTCTGAATTATCAAAGCGTTCTAAACAGCAACCGAAAGAGTCTCAACCAATTGGTCTTTTTTACTATTCTCATTTTCACAACCAGAGTGCGAGTGGGCACATGTCTTTTAATCTCCCATTGATATTCTTGAACTCATTCCAACCACTAAAGAGTTAAAGAAAAAATCGTTCTTGAGATTAAACAATTTTTCCTCTGAGGAACCCTTACCAATAGCCCCCCAAAAGTCTCTCAAGTGATCTAATAAATAAGGGGACTTACGGGGCTATTTATAGAGTTTAAGAAGTCACATTCCCGCAACCATTAGGTTTCCCAAAAATAAATTCACGTACAGAGTCAATTTTTGTAACATCAACAACTTATCCGGTCGATCGATTGTCTCTCAAAATCCATACTATTTATGTTCTGGTCGACTAGCTTCCGTCAGTAGTCGACTGATATTGTTTCGAGAACTTATTTTCTAAGTTTATTCAATACAAGAAACTTGCACAGAACATCAGTTTTGATTCAAGTAACCCAATATAAAAATTATTTGATCAAAACAATCATATATTAGTCTACATATATTAAATAAAACTCAAAGCAATAATTCAACCAATTTATCTTGAATTAATTTTAAAATAATTCAATTGATAAATTACTCATGAATTAATCACCGATCTCACATTGACTTTTAACCTTTAGCAGAAATAACATAAGTTACTAATATGTAAGAAATGCGCCTTATCGTATTAAAAAAGTATATGAGCTAGCAAAAGGACTCGATAGACATATATAAATAATCAAGCTTCTATAATCACGATAGTACTTGTTAATGTACAAGTTCATCACATGATTATAAACTCTAACACTATTCTACTAAAAGCCTAAACCTGCACTCTCGATCCATATAATATATTTACAAAGCTCCGAATAGCTCTCTTCCATAACTCATTATATTAGTGTGTCATCCCCATATAATAATCATAATTGACTTGAGGTCAAGTTTTGTTTTACCCTCCCGATTATATTTATCTTACATTCTCATTATCACTCCATCGAAAAACTACTATTCGTACCAATACAAATAGTAAACCATTAGATAACATAAAGTAGTCTAATGGCAGAGCGCCTGTATTTTCCAACCTCCGAATAATGTTATAAAAAGGATATTATTGACTCTTTATAGGAGCTATGAATTCTATATCTATAAATAATAAATCTACGCACACAAGAGTCATACTCTCAACATACCGGTAAATTTACTTTTACATAAAGTGAAGATGTCTCCATTTGGTACATCAAAGAATACAAATCAAGCATACAGGTTTATTTTTCATTTCAAGATTAATATGACCACATATAATTCGTTCGAAAGTGAATTGTTTTATTCAAATGGAATTATTAATTAAAATATTTCAATATTGGTCCAATCTAATACAAATTCCATCACTAAGAACTATATCAATATCTCTACCTATAGAGTCCTACCTATCACTAAGAACTATATCAATGTCTCTACCTATGGAGTCTCACATCCGACAACCAAGATAAGCCGTCTTCATTAGGAAGTAAACAACATAAGAATCTTGACATGAATAAAGCGCCCAATACCTCGATTGCGGATCATATTCTTTAGACTATCATCTTTACATTCTTGTCTTCTGTATGTTCTTCTCATTACATGCATGATCTAAAAACTTAGAACGATAGTCTCAAACTTCCAGTTTGCTTATCACACATCTAATTAATATGAACGTAAAGAAGACAATACATAAATATATGAAATAAATAAATCTTTATTAATAGTCAAAATATCTCAAAAGCATTATTACATTTATTTCTAAAGGTATAAATGCTAACGCCTGAAACCTTGCAAGTTCTCGTCCAAATAGACTGTTCATCTTATCATAATATTTAATAGGTTTGTAACGAAGTTTGGATGCATTCGGATGTGCCTACAACAACCAACATATCCATCTGTAAGAAAACTTTATAATTAACCAGAAATGGAGTTGGATAAGAAGAATATACAACAATATTAACAAATCTTACCTTGACATAAGCTTCCCAAACAGAGATTTCAGCCTCAATCATTTGAGTATGATGATTAAACCCAAAACCACTACTACTCAAAACATCATTTGCAGCATGAAAATTAGCTTTCAAAGTCTTTATTCTATTCTTGACATGTTCTGAGTGGCATACTTTTTTAAACTTCTCACTCACAGAATTGTGCCACAGTTATAAATGCAATCTTTGAGAAAGTCCCTCCTATTTTTTGCCCCTTGTGCATTTGATCTATTAACGAATCAACCAAGAAAACATACATTTCGGCATTCCAGGTTAAATTCTTTTTTCCCATAAAAGCATTAGTTTCTACATCTTCATAATCTTCTCTTTGTAGAATAAAAATAAAAAAATAAAAACTCAAACCAGATTCATAAGCAAATAAGCCAAACCAACAGAAGAGCATATCAAAAATAATAAATGTTGAGCCAAGTGAATTCTCACTGGGATACAGTGTACTACAAGTCCAAAAACAATATACAGTTCACATTGAAATAGCTACCACTCATACGAATTCTGAACTCCCAACACTTTTACAAATTTAGTTGTCTAGACAATATGCATTCCACAACGAAATAGCTACAACTCAAAAGAATTCTGAATTCCAACACTCTTTTACACATTTAGTTGTTTAGACAATATGCATTCCACATTGAAATAGTTATTTGCTCCCTTAGTATTTCACCCTCCATACATTCGTGGCTCCTAGACTCTTGGGTTTGAATTGATTCATCTACATCAGATGATGGTATTGGCCTTGATGGGTCACTACGCTCACTATCAACTTCTACAACAATTTCCTCATTATTATCAACACCCATTAGAAAATTATGCAAAATAGATCCAGGAATAACAATTCTCGCTTTTGTCCGAATTGAATAGAAAGGCTCAGCACCACTGCCTAGTATTGGAAACCTCTTCTTTAAAACACCATAGGCTCTCTCAAAAGCATTCCTCAATGATGAATGTCTGAGGTTAAAAAGTTCTCTAGCATTTTGCTGTGGTTGAGATGCACTATATTCTCTTAAGTGATACCGTGTACTTCAATATAGAGCATCTACTAAATAATACTTACCTATGATTTATAAATAAAAAAGACCAACAATTACTACTAGAATTTCATAGATAATATACTTTAAATCCTTAAAACATCAGTTATTTACCTTGAGGTACTTTTAATCTATCAAGCTCTCTTGTCAATGCATTATTCAATACCCTAGAGTCAGAGGCGGATCTTTCCCAACCAGCCAAGACATATGAATATGTCAAATCAAAATTGCATACACCTCGAAATCGTTTCACGATATCATTGGGAACCTTGACACGAAAATGGGAGCCACAAGTGCACCTGTACAATCCTGTAAAACCTTCTACATTTAATTGGAGGTACGGGTCTATGGATATACCTATTATTCATAAAATAAACATAAAATAATGAAAATTACCTTAAAAAAGGCCAATTTTTAGAATTACCAATAATTTCTGGAGGATATTGTGATCCATCCGGCTGCCTTAGGAATATATCATGAATTATATGATGGCCCTCAAAACTTGGTGGAAATGATGGCTTACAGTCTCAGTAGAATGAAAGAACGTGAATTTTACATTACGATTTCTCGCATTTTGGCCTAGTAAATAAAGAAATCGCATTTTGGCCTAGTAAATAAAGAAACTTTGCGAGTTGTTCTTCCACACTACTAAACCAAGTATCACTGAGGCAACCAGTGTCGCAGAGTAGTTGTACCAACCTACCAAATGATTCTCTTCCCATTCGTAGCTGGCTACGACAAGCTCATCACTCATTAAGGTAAGTCTTGTCATTATAACATTTCGTTCATAAGTTCTATGTCTTGTGATCGACCGTTCGATTTGGTTGATACAACGGGTTAAGACAAGGGTTGCTGCATATGCAACATACATCACGACCATAACTAAAGCCCTTTTTCTCAAACTTTCCATTTCTTCCTAAAGAACCAAAACCCAAATATGAGTATAATCTAAGATCATATATCTTCTTCAAATCAAAAAGACAACAGCAGATTTCAACGAAATGAGATCACACACCACATAAAATATTGAATCACTAATAAAACAGAGTACTTTAACATGTATATACAAAACAATAGCACAATGCCCTACAAAAGAAAAAAACTGCAGCCAATTCAATATGCCAACTAAGCTCTGGTATAGAAACATATATAGAAACTCAACCATTAAACACAAGTAGTTAGGCAATAAATACATAATTGGTTGTCTTTCCACTCACTAAACACAAGCAAGTTGGAAACAAAAAAACAAGCAATTACCTCAGAGTTTGGTTGCATGTCCATAGAGTTTGACCTCATTGGTTGATGAGTGTTCATGGAGTTTGATCTATAGCCCTGCTCAAAAAAATAAAATCAGAATAAAAACTTCATATTAACCTCATTGGTTTTTACTGCAAGATCCACAATTTGATAAATGGTTTGCATCTGAAGATGTGTTTTAGACTATATCAGCAAATTCTACAAAATTTGATTTAAGTCAAAATACTTTTTTATTTTTTGTTTGAAATTACTCTTAAAAAAAAAAAAAAAAAAAAAAAAAACACGCTATAATAGGATCACGTCCTTGGCTTCATTCAATATTTTAAGCACCCTTTTTGGCTAAAGCCACCCAGAATTCACGTGCCTTTGAAAAAGAAATTTGGTAGTGAGATTGCCTGGCCAACCAAAACTATTGCTACCTAATGAATAAACACAAGTTTCATGATTTCCAAATATTGTAAAGTTGAACTGAGTTTAAAGCCTAGATTAATTAGGAAAAATGCAACACGAATTTGCTTATAGATTAATTAGACGCAACTAAGAAAGCTAAACTAGTGCTTTTAACCAGCTACAGTCTCATAGGCCTGATCAAGCTCAAGTTGAGCTTAATCAAAGACATACCAGATATAAATCTCAAACACCTACAATACAATTTATGGAATACCTTAAAGAACATCAAATCATACTTTTTAGGAACAATCAAACACACAGAGAGAAATGAACTTAATCAAAGAAAAGATTAAAAAAAAAAACGGGGGGACAAAATCTAAAACTACAATCAATTTTTGGTTGGTGTTTTTAGCAGTGAAACAACATAATTTGCTCATGCCCTTTTCTCTCTAGAGCTCCATAGAGTAAATAAAAACAAGCAATTACCTCAGAATTGGGTTGCATGTCCATAGAGTTTGACCTCATTGGTTGATGAGTATTCATGGAGTTTGATCTGTAGCCCTGATCAAAAAAAAAAAAAAAATCAGAACAAAAACTTCATCCAAAAGCATATGATTAAATCCTGAAATTCATCAAAGAATAACTCAAATTGTGAATCAGATCCAGATCGGAGGAATGGTGTTCGTCGCTCAAAACTTGATTCGAACAACGGTACATCTGGTGCCTCCCAATCGGAACTCGACAGTGGCCTCTTACTGCCGTTGAGCCTCTGAGGTGTTGGTCGTCGCATGGCTCAAAAGGAAACATAAAAAATAAGAACAAATCATGATTGATGAAGACGAGCAAATCTTTCAAAAGGGCTTATCATTACATGCAAAATCTTTATAAGAACAAATGTGAAGAAATCAAAACAACAGCCGAAAAATCCAAAAAATCTGAACAAATCCACAAAGAAAAAAAAAAGAACAGATTAAGAAGAAATTGATGATACCTGAAGAAAGTGTGAGAAATGACGACGTTGCCGGAGAAGGAGAAGAGAGACTAGAGAGAGCACGGAGAAGATGAGGAGAGAGGTCTGGCCCTGCGAGCTTGACGACGCCGGAGAAGTTCTGGCCCTGCGAGCTTGATGACGCCGGAGAAGTTGAGGAGAGAGGTAGCTCGAAGAGAGAGAAATGGAGGAGGGAGATCAGTACCGGAGAGAAGTCGAAAAAAAGAGAGCCCGAAAATTTTTCCCCATTAGATTTTCATTTTCCTCCCAAATTTTTGGGGAAAAAGAAATCCACGTGTCCCTATATAAATTTTCTACATAATTTTTTTTAATTTTTTTTACCACTCTTTCATTTAGTTCCAAATAGGAAAAAAATGAAAGTTTATTCCTCTAAATAATTTAAAAATTATTTTTTTAGAGTATAATTTAAGTGTAATTTTTAAGTTAAATTTAAATTATAATTTGAATTAAAATTAAAATTTAAATAAAATTAAATAAAATGAAAATTAAAAAAAAATGTAAATTTAAATAAAATTAAATATAAATTATTTTTTTTTTAATTTTTAAGATAAAAGAACGTATCCTTAGGTTCCAAACAACCCTTCTTTTCAAAACTTCGTCGATCCTGGAGGAAGACGAATCACTGGTCTTCTTTTCAAAACAGGACAAAGCAAACACATCAATCCAGGATCAGAAATTGACGCAGAAAGAAAGATGAGGAGTGTGAGAGAGAATGAGAGAGATTTTTTTCTTTTGTTAATTTCTGGTATATTGACAATTTATTGTAAATAAAGTAAATCCTTCCTTTAAAATAGTGTATACCAACAAACATATTTTAGATCTGTTTAATTTATTAATTTAAATTTTTAATTTAAATTGAGATGTAATTTTATATGAAAATTTTTTTCGGTAATAAAAAAATTAGATGTGACTATTTTTGAGAATTTTTTACTATAATAAAACTCAAATTTTAAACTTAAATTAGTAAAATAAACGAGATCTTAATTTAACAAACGGTAAGGTGTGAAAAAAAAAACCAAACCGTTTTGACCGTCGATCTGTGTCGCGCCGCCTAATATGAGCGGGTTCATATCACAATCCGTTTATTTTTGTGCAACACGGTTATAATTCAATTGATAGATAAATATTTACAATTTACATAATTTTAAACGGTTTTAAATTGTCTTGTCTACTAATTAGATACGTATGTATATTTTTTCATAAGAATTTATAGGTGAGTGTTGACTTTTACCTAGTTTAACTTTTATTATTTAAATTTTAAATTAATTTATTTGAGTATTACTTTTTAAAAACTTGTGCAATTGTGCTATGTATGCTACGATTAAATTCATTTTATTAGCTTTCATTAATTATGTATCTATATTTCTACCTCTTGCATGTGTATATATGTGTATGTATTTTCCTGCACCTCTTACATATTATAAGCTTCAAGACTTTACGCCAACAAGTGGTTTCAAATAATAATTATTTTTTATATTTTTTAGTAATTAGTTAATAACATTATATTTTCATTTTTTATAGTCTCACATTTAGATCCATAGTTTTGGAAAAATGACTTTAACTTTGTACAATGTTTAGTCATTCTTCTTGAATCTATTAGTTATATAACGTGCTCTGCACGTATTATTGTGTTGAAAATAATTGAAGAGTTTATTATTTAATGAATAATGAGAAACTTATTTATATAATCATTTAAGAATTTTTGAATTTATTTTAAAAAGGAATGTGTGCGAAGATAACAATTAACCAAATAAGTAGGAATATGTTTAAAAAAATTATTTTGACCAATAAAAAATAAAATAGAATCACGTGTGAAAAATTACTTTTATAAGAATAAAGTGAGAAACAATATATTTTTAAAAGCATACAAAAAATTTAAAATAAAAATAAAGATAAAAAAAATAAAAAAGAAAAAAAAAAGAAAAATAGAGGGGTTGCCACATAGAAAAGAACTTTGGCTCTTTTATGTATTGTTAGATAAAAATGAATTTAAATGCCTATACAATATGTATACTTACTTATATAAGTAGCTAAGTTATAAAAGTTTAATTTATAATTTAATAGTTCAAAAATAATAGGTATTAAATTCATACAACAAACTGCCTAATATACCCGTCCAAAAAACTGCCCAACCCGCATAAGAGTTGGACAACTATGAAATGGGTTTTTCAATAACCATCATGAAAAAAAAAACCCGCTCAAATTGCCCAACAACCAAACTGACTGCCGTGCACCCCTAATAAATGAAGAATTTACATGATAAATAATGGATTTATTAATCAAACAAGGATTTGATGTTGTAAACAGTGGATTTGATGTTGTAAACAATAAGTTAATTTTTAGTAAATTGACAATTTACCATAAATGAAGGACTTTACATGGTGAATTTACTTGGTAAATCCTTCATTTATTATGGGTGTATATGCAAAAAAGTTTAAAATTTGAGTCAAAATGTGGTTTTTTTTTTTTTTTTTTTTTTTGAAAATTGAGGGGTTTAGTAGCAAAACAAAGGCTTTAGTGTTGTAAACAGTTCATTAATTTATGGTAAAAAGATGATTTACATGATAAATTTATTATTTACTAAAATACAGAAAATGAGTTTATCTAGTAAATGAAAGATTTACCATATAAAAATAAGCATAAAATTAGAATACCTATTAATCAGTAAATGATGCATTTACCATATAAATTCATCACTTATCGTAAATGATGGATTTAGCTAGTAAATGCTTTGTAAATTCATCATTTAGTAAGGGTGTATATGTAAAAAAAAATTTTAAAATTTGGGTCAAAATCTAATTTCTTAAAAAATCAAAAGGTCAAAATATAAATTTTTAAAAAAATTAAAGGTCAAAATATAATTTTTAAAAAGTTAATATTTGGTAAATGAAAGATTTTCGAGGTAAATGTAACATTTAACACATAAAGTTATAAAGGGTAAAATTGGAATACTACGTATTTAAATTTTAAATTGTGTTATTTATTTTCATTGTTGTTAAATATGTTATTTACCACAAATAAGTTTACAAAATGGCCTATATGTTACAATTTTTCTTCAATTTTAACTCTTTTTTTTAATTGAAAAAATTGTAAAATTTATTTTTAAAAGTGCATGAATTTAAATTTTTACATTTTATTTTTAATTAATATTTTTTTTTTAGTATAGGTATTGGATTAAAAAATTTATTATTTAGGAGTGAGAAAATTTCCATGAGGGTATTTGTCCCTCTTTCCTTTTTTCTCTCGTTAGGATGCATCTGGATCAGCCCATAATGTAGGCTCATATTTTAGCCAAGCCCATTATTATCACCCAGCCGTGCCCTGGTTTCAAATCCCCAACAACAAACCGCGCAGTAAGCTCCCAACAGCTCCAATAACCCACACCGTCGGATCAACCACCATTCGACCACGTATCCACGTGGCTACAACCCATTGGTCCTTTCTTACTACGTGAGCCCACACAAACTTCTGGGGGCCAAATTATGAACATTCTTAAAGACTAGAGAGAGAAAATACAGAGCGAGAGAGAGTGTCTATAAACACGTTTCTTCAAGGAAAAGAAAATGAAATGAAAAATTAATCCCAAAATCCCCAAAAATCCCTTCTCTAATTTTCCCTTCCCACTTTCTCTCTCTAGAAAAATACTACTGCTTTTCATTTTCTCCCTTTCTTTCTCTCTCTACCCCAAAATTGAACTTCTTTTGGGGCGTTGGGCACCACCACCGTCGTCGTCGTCTACGATTAATCCAAAACCGCCTCCTCCACTTCCTCCTAAATCGGACGATTTTATCTGCGCACCCGGCGCACGTTAGCACCCGCCGCCGCCAATTTTATCTCTCCCGAAATTCCGCTACCGAACCACCACTTTTCCTTGTTTTAATTTAATCCCCTCGCCGTCGGCCGTTCATTTTCCGGTGTGTCTTCGTCGGAGGCGCACGATTGTTAACCTGCGCACTTGCGCTTCTCGTCTCGATATTGACCCAATTAGTTAGGCTCGTTCGTTAGACCTTGGCGGTGAGTCTCTTCTCTGTCTTTTGCTTCGCTGCGAATGCTTGTTTGGTCGTCGGATTCGCTCGTTTCAGCGCGCTTTCTCTTCGATTAGGGCTTCCGGCTGCGGATTTGAGGTCCGGTTTTGCTTCTAGGGTTTGCTTGGGGAAGTTCGCTGGGGGTTTTAGCAGTCTGATTTCCATTTCGATTTCGTGAATTCGCGCGTTGATCTATTGCTTGCTCTGCTTGATTTGATTATGCGATTGGATTTCTTGGCATTGATGGTTCTATCGAATATCGAGATCAAATTTTGTTGAATTCGCTGGTTTTTGATTGTCCAAGAATTGGATTGCATTGTTTTGGTTCATTGCGAGTGTTTTTCAAAGTCATGCACGATTGGTTTTTAGTGTTTTAGGTTGGGAGTAATCAAAGGTACTTAATTTTGCCATTTTTTCCCTCCAAGTTATTGAATTTGAAGCTTACTGTTGGTTTATGCTTGTTTTAAACTAAACCATTTACAGAATTACGCTCAAAGCTGTTTTCTTTTCGACTCTTTCAATTTTCCTGGCTCTACGTGAAGAAAGAAATGAAAATTTTGGTCCATGAGAAGTTATTTACTAGATTTAAATTGTTATTTAATAAATTCCACTTAAATGGGCGTAAATAATTCTTATTTTGTTTTCTGAGTCATTCTCCTCTTCCCACTGTCCTGTTCCATGGTGTTTTCTGGCTTTCCTTCTTTTCATTTGGCATTCCTTCTTTATATTTTACTCCCGTTTCTTCGTTCTTGAGGGAGTAATTACCGTAATTTATGTTTTCAGCAATGTTTTAGGGGCTTTATTAATTAGCCTTTTCATTGTTGTTATCCAGGTCAGGTCTTCTGTGAGATTCTAGTAGACAAAAAGAGCACTAGTTAAGCGTGTTTAGTGTGAGGAGATTAAGAAATAAATACCTTGAAAGTTCCATGTGAAAGATGGCCTTTCTGAGGAATTTTAGAGACGAAACAATTACACGCAGCGTCCTGGAAGAAAAAGGTCATGGAAAGAGTGCAAACGGAATTCAGAATTCTGTAGGGAATGAGTATATAGATGTGACTTCGAGTGAAAAGGACTTTGATATGAACATGGACGCACAGGAACAAAGCGAAGGTGAACCGGATGATGCTAGTAGGTTACAGAATGAGGCAGCTGTTAATGACGATGGAAGGACAGTAGGGAATTTGCAACCTTCTGGGAGGAGAACTGCCATGGCTGGAAAATGGGGTTCCACCTTCTGGAAGGACTGCCAACCTATGCACTCACAGAATGCATTGGATTCTGGGCAGGATTCTGATTATAGAAATGTAGATGGATCTTATGATAATTCATCAGATGGCAGGGAACAAAGATTAGATTCTGAAGATGATGATGGCCCAAAATATGCAGGCAAGGGTCAACAGGGCCCTTCTGACGTCGCCACAGATGAGATGTTGTCTGATGAATATTACGAGCAGGATGGAAAGGAGCAGAGTGACTCAGTGAATTATAGAGGATTTCATAATTCTACTGTGTCAAATTCAAGGCCACAATTAAAGCCTGCTGCATTCAATAAGAACATTGTTAGAGCTTCTAGAATCATGAATGATAATAACAATTTTGATGATGGTGATGATGATGACAACAACAATGATGATGCCGATTATGAAGAAGAGTATGAAGATGGTAATTTTGTTTTACACTCTGTTATTTTAGGGCATCGCTGCAGTAGTCGGTGCTGCTTGTTCTCCTCTTTGGGTGCTCGTTAACACAATTAGGAGTTGTTGCAATCTGTAATCAAGAGTTTATGACTGAATTTATGCTGTCTTTGTGATAGCAGGAGATGATCCTGATGATGTAGATTTTGAACCTGATGATGTTGCTACAAGTGGTCGCACTTTGAAGAAGGTTTGTCATAATTGATTTACAATATGGTTCATTCAAAAGATTGAAATTTTAATGGAGAGTGCTAAAGGCATCGACAAAATAGATGACTCTTCAACTCTTGCTCTCATTAGGTCATAGATTGTTAGAGAATTCTCAAATTATTGTGGTGCTATTGAAAGGTATCTCTTTTCAGTGTGTTGAATTGTTAAATATTTTGCAAGAAAAGGTCCTTATTTTTGCCATAGCCTTGTGATTAACTTTCTTAAGGCAATGCCTTGATTTTCTCTCCTCCCGTGTTATTATTTGGCCTTGGTAAAACTTTTTTATGTAGATACAGTGCTTCGTAGCTGGCTTATTGGATTAATCTCTCTCTCTCAAAGCCCTGATATTCATTTAAGTCGAGTTATTTTTCTGAATAATTGATTTTTGAGGTATTTGGTATAACTCTATGAAATAATTTGAACTAAGAGATCTGATACCTAGCAAAATGGAACGCACAGAATAAAATGTGATTACAGTAATAGGAATTCTCCGTTTATCATTTTTCCGTATACTTAATTTCTTCAAAGTATTGTTGAGGTGTGCATTTTTGTGTTCACATACTCCTGATCATAAACTTCTTCTTCTTTTGACGTCCATGAAAACACATATTTTTGTGTACTCTAATACATTTTTTTTAAATAAATATATGTAATAGTACTATATTAGTTTTTATGTTATATTTTTCCGTCTCCTTTTCAGTTTTATTTGAGGGGGAGTTGATTTGTTGCATGGATTGAGTGGTTTTGTTGAATTCTTTTGAATGCTAATGTGAAAATTGGTTCTTCATGCATGCTAATGATGTATTTTAGTGACACCAGGATAAAGATTGGTTAGGTGAAGACTCTGAAGAAGAAGATGAAAGTGAGAATGAGCTGGATATTTCTGATGAGGATGATTCTTATTATGCAAAGAAACTAAAGAGTAAGAAACACGGTAAAGGTGGGCGTAGTGTTAAATCTACAAGAGAGCACAAATCTTTTCAGGGATATGGTCGGCAAAGAAGAGGGAAGTCATCATTTGGAGATGATGAATCTTCAGCAGAGGATTCTGATAGTGACAGTGATGAGGGTTTCAAAAGCACAAGGAAGAAAGGTGTAAATCTTCGCAAAAATAGTGGCCGATCTAATTTATCTACCACTTTAACCGGAAGAAACAGTGAAGTACGCACCTCTAGTAGGTCTGTTCGGAAGGTGTCGTATGTTGAAAGTGATGAAAGTGAGGACGTTGATGAAAGCATGAAGAAAAAGTCCCAAAAGGTGCACTCTTTCAATATACCTACATTAAACTCGTGTATTTGTTTTTCTTTTCTTGCTGTTAAGGAGATTTTATCTCAAGTTCCCTTGTTGGACTTTTTATTTTGAACTTCCAAGCATATGTCTTGATTGTTCAGAATTGAGTGGGATACTCTTAGACACGAGGCTTTTTTGATACAAGGGGAGGGGGGAATGCCACTACTTTTAAGTGGGGCTCAGAGTGACTTGAACCCTCAACCTTCTAAGCATAAACTTATAAGTGTGGCTTACCTTTTTCTTTTTGCTGCTTTCACATAAGTTTTCTTTTTCTAACTGCTACTTTGCTTGTGGGGCATGGGCTACCAGTTTCTGCTTCATTTATTATAATATCTTGACAAGACTTGCTAGTTACGATGTTAGTTCTGTTTGTGCATCGTGTATTAATGGGATCTCTTAAACTTATCTTCAAATGTTCCTTTCCTTTTGGTGCATTCTTTTTGGATCACTGATGACATACTTGAATTATTACTTTGTTCACCTTTTTAGGAGGAGCTTGAAGAGGAAGATGGTGATAGTATCGAGAAGGTGCTGTGGCATCAACCAAAGGGAATGGCTGAAGAAGCTCTTAGAAATAATAGATCAACTGAGCCTATTCTATTGAGCCACTTGTTTGATTCTGAGCCGGATTTGAATGAGATGGAATTTTTGATAAAATGGAAAGGCCAGTCCCATTTGCATTGTCAGTGGAAGTCGTTTTCTGAGTTGCAGAATGTATGATTTACATTTCATGCGCTGCTTATGTGCATATTAAGAAGTTCTATTTGTTTAACATAACACTAAAAATATGTGTTATGTTGTTAAACTTAATTCTTGAAGTAGCTTTGATTAATGGCATTTCATCCTTTTCTTTCTTCAAGTTTCTCTATAATTTTATTCTGTGATTTTGCAGCTAAGTGGTTTTAAGAAGGTTTTGAATTACACTAAGAAGGTAATGGAGGATGTCAAATACAGGAAGGCAGTCACACGTGAAGAGGTAATATGCTCAATTGCTATCTTCACACACTTTGGTTGGAAAGTTAAAATGTTTAAATAAGGGTTGACAATTGCAGATGATGTTTTAGATTTATTAAAATAGTATCATTCTGTTGTATGTGCTTTGTTAGATTCGTTAGACGTCATGATGTTCCTAATTCTTTTTAATTCTTTATTTATTTATTTATTTATTCAATTAGCTGGGAGAACTTTAAAACCAGTCTGCTTGTAATAGTGTCGTGATAAACAAAGGCTAAGACAATTGGGAAACATCTCTTTCTGTCTCTCTCTCTCTCTCTCTCTCTCTCTCTCTCTCTTCAATAAACTAGAGATAGATTCATATTAAGTATGCAAAGCAATTTCTCTTCAATGAACTAGAGATAGATTCATATTAACTATGCAAAGAAATACACACTTCACATTAATTTTTATCAGAGCTAAGTTATCTCTGTTGTGCTGTTTGGAACTTCTATGATTGAATTGTATTATTGACTTTTGATCCTTTCAATTATTGCTTCAATCAATTAAATTCACGTTAAGACTGTTTTTTTCTGCCTTCTGAGGACTCCTTGCTCTCTTTCCTTTAAAGTTGATTTCTTTATCCACGAAAGGAAGGTTTCTTATAAAAAAAAAAAAAAAAAATTAAGATGAATTTATTGCAATTTGCATGTGAGAGTTGCCATAAGTTGTGATTATGGCTCAGTTGAGTTTGATGTGAAATCTAGCTGAGTAGATGAGTGATCATGTAGCCATCAATTAACGTTGTTGGAAGCTTATTTGATAGAGTTTGAGATTATACTTGGACCAAATATAGCCTAGCTGTGAATGCTAGAGCCTTGGAGCTTTTTGTGTCAATTTTCACCGAACAGAACTTCTATGATGAGTGAAGGTGTGAAAAATCCATCTTTATAGGAAATTGATTTGTACATAGCTTCTTGCTACTGCTTCCTGTCCCAAGATTTTATTTATGTTCTAGACATGATAGGCAATAGAGAAAAGCGTGCTTTATATGTTGTCCTTCATTTCTTAGGTATGGATTCAAGATATAATGACAATCACACATATATGGAATGTTAGCCTGAAAACATGAATGGAAGCATGATCACCGAGTGGAAAAAAGTGGAAAGTTTAGACATTTAACATATTTGAAATTTTTGGTGTTGTTGTTGTTGTTATTACGAAATTAAAAAAAAGTGCCATAAAAAAAATATTTTTTTAACTTGTATTTTGGTTTCTAGTTGCTAGATTTGGTCCCTGGGTGCTTATTATATTGTGGAATATACTTCTTTCGTGCCTCATTATTTTTTGTATGTCTGTTTCTTTTCGAAGATTGAGGTTAATGATGTGAGCAAGGAAATGGACTTGGACCTCATCAAGCAAAATAGTCAGGTTCACTTTCGTGTACTATTTTTGTTTGTCATATGTGCCTGCCTTCCTATTGACTTTTTCCCTCTCAATTAGTATTCTTCGTAATTGGTCCAATGTATTCATATCAGGTGGAAAGGGTAATTGCAGACCGCATTAGTAAGGATAGCACAGGGGATGTCATACCAGAGTATCTGGTTAAGTGGCAAGGATTATCTTACGCTGAAGCAACATGGTATATCATAAAAGATTTGCAGTCTATTAACTGATATTTCAACTGGTGTTACTATTTTGGTTCTCAAATTAATAATCAGGGGCTGACTTTTTACGTTTGCTTGTATGAGGATCTTTAAATGATTTTACAAACAACTTTTCAACTAAATTGCGGAATTGTGCACCAGAAGTGCTCTTTGGGCCATAAATTTAGCAGTTCCTGTTACACATTTTGATTTCTAGCAATATTTTTCTGTGACGTTGCTAGATTTGTTTTTACATATTTTTGTTTCTTAGATAAAGTTTAGCACGTTCAAATCCAACAAATTAAAGGGTTCCAACTATGTCAAACTGCTCTTTTATTGTCTTGTTTGGTGTTTGCTTTGATTCTTCTTTTTGAATTTTCCCCCTTGATTTGTGTGATATAAATGAATGCATATACTCACGAGTGCATTGTGGATTTAGGGAGAAGGATGTAGATATCGCATTTGCCCAAGATGCCATTGACGAGTATAAGGTATTGTACTAAGTTGTAGTTTGATTATAATATTTGCAAGTAACATTTACTTAACAATACATGTTATCTATCAACTTGTATCTGGTGAGAGAGTTCCTAATGTCCTTGTACTTTTGCCCCCAGAACAAAGCCTCAAATTTTACTGTTCCATTGATTGCCTATTTTGATAGTTGTCTTCACAAATATTCACAATGTTGTTTCCGTAGGGGAAAATAAAAGAGAAAACAGACAACTCTTAAAATGAGGAGAGTTAAGAAGGGAGAAAATTGCTTTTTATGGAAAACAAAAAAAAGTGATTTATTTTAATTTCTAGGAAGGGAGAAAATTGCTTTTTATGGAAAACAAGAAAAAGTGATTTATTTTAATTTCTAGAAATTAAAAAAGGCTCATGACATGTCTAATTTACCGAAGTAGATAGAACGGAATAAAACCTTTTGACTTTACTATCATCTGAAAATTTAGATAGTATAAGGGAAATGAGCTTAACGTTGGTCGAACTGCAGCCAAAATTTGGGTTAGTATACACACCACATGCATGGCATCACGCATAAATAGAACATGCTTCTGTGCCATAGTAAGGGTTGTGCTTTGTCATTTGTGAGCAGGCTCGCGAGTCTGAAATAGCCATACAGGGACAAAAGGTGGATTTCCAGCGCAAAAAGAGCAAAGGTTGGTGTTTCTTTGCAATTCAGAATAGACTAGCTGAACGTTAAGACTAAACGTCACTCTTTTCTTTGAATAGAAACAAAAACCAGGGAAATACGGCTATTTCTAGGGAAATACGGCTATTTCTATTTGCATGAATATGATCATGGAAGTCAATTTATATTCCATTTGGGTGTTAGGTGTCACTTCTCTGATAGCAGTGTTAACTTCATTGTGGACAGTTTTTTTCATGATTTATATGTAGCAAACTAGATTGGTTTCGCTACACATAGTGCCTTTCTTCTTTTTCCCTTTATAAGTAGTTATTGTAGTGGACAGTTTTTGTTATTGATTATCATTTAACGAGAGAACACTTGTATTTTTTAGCAAGTTTACGGAAGCTTGACGAACAGCCTGATTGGCTGAGGGGTGGAAAGCTGCGTGATTATCAGCTTGAGGGTTTGAATTTTCTTGTTAATAGGTTTGGCATTTGTATTTGAAACTCTTCTTTTACCAAATTAAGCGATACCTAAAATATTATCCTCCGATGATTTCCTGCTTAGCATCTCCTGCTTTTTGCAGCTGGAGAAATGATACTAATGTTATTTTAGCTGATGAAATGGGTCTTGGTAAGACCGTTCAGTCAGTATCCATGCTTGGTTTCTTACAGGTGAGCGCTTTTTTTATTTTCTTGGTTTTCTTTTATGAAATTTCTTGAAGTTTTGCTTTCATGAGTTACTTTTGAGGTAAACATGAGATTAATATTTCTATTTCCCTGTTCACAGAATGCTCAACAGATCCATGGACCGTTTCTTGTTGTCGTACCTTTATCTACCTTGTCGAATTGGGCAAAAGAATTTAGGAAGTGGCTCCCTGACATGAATGTTATTGTATATGTTGGTACCCGTGCAAGCCGGGAGGTGAGTCAAGTTTTTTGTACTGCTGATAAGGGAAGGTACTTTCATTCTTTTAAAGTTTTTATTTATGAAACACAGAAATGTACTAAGAAGGCAAAAAAGTACACAGAGGTGAGAGGAGCAGAGATTGAATGACTAACCAAAAAGTCTAAACACAAAAAGTTTATGCAACAATCTGCTTTAAAATCCTATAGTTCATAGATATTGCAGTGCTTTTAGTGACCTATCTAAATTCTAGTTTTCAAGTGACCTAAAGATGGCCTTATTTTTTATTTATTTTTTCTATCTTTTCCTCATTCTTCTCTCTCTCTCTCTCCCTCTCTCCCTCCCTCCGTCCCTATTCTTTTCGTGGTTGAGGAGTCCTGTTCTCTTCCATTGTTTGCTTCTTCATGTACTCTATTCTGTCATGGTCAAAATTTCTGTGTCTCATTGATTAAAAAAAAATATACTCATGGGCACCTACGACAAAGCTCATGGGCTTTTGGTTGGAATGGTCAGGCCTTTGGTTTGCTTAGCAATTTGAATACTGTCCTTGAGCCATTAGGATTTTTTTTTCTTCCTTTTTAACTGATGTCTATACCAATGTCATCATTCACTTGTGGATGTGATGCATGTCTCCAGATTTAGAGAGATGTAGAAAGTTAATTCCTGAGATATTTTACCATCGTAGAGATGAAAAAGGACTTCTAGGACAATTATTTCTTATTGCTTATCTAATGAGCCTCTCTGGTAGCTGCGCAAGGAAGCAGAGTTATTTTATAGCCCTTTGCCGCTCTTAACTTGCACTCTGATTCCTTCTGCAACTTTTTATTGAAGTTACTGTCATCATAGACCTAAAATATCATAGTGCAAGATGAGTACGGAACAGTCTTGATTCCCTGGTGATCCTGAAATATGCAATAGTTATATTGTTAATTTTTAAAAAGAAATGTTCTAGAACCTTCTCATCAAGTGGCACACTCTTGTATCTGTGTACCATGTTTCAACACGGACATGATCAACCTTTTGTTCTGTATTATTTAATTATGCTTGAAATCTTTTTTTTTTTTCTTTTACCTAAAAGAAATTATATTTTTTGTTCATGAGAGTTACTGTTATTTAGCCGTCTCCATTTAAAGGTCTCTGATAGTTTTGTTTGGGATGTAGGTTTGTCAGCAGTATGAATTTTATAACAAAAAGGTTGGCAGGCCTATAAAGTTCAATGCATTATTGACTACATATGAAGTTGTTCTAAAGGATAAAGCTGTTCTTTCAAAGATAAAGTGGAGCTATTTGATGGTTGATGAAGCTCACAGGTTAAAGAATAGTGAAGCACAGTTATACACAACTCTTTCTGTAAGTCAATGGAGCCAATCAATTTCAGTCCATTGGAATCTTTCTTCTTTTAAGCTTAGTTTGCCAGTATTTTGCTCTTTGATGTCGAGTTTACTTGTATTAAGTGGTATCCTAAATTGACAGGAATTTAGCACCAAGAACAAATTGCTTATAACGGGCACTCCATTACAGAACAGTGTGGAAGAGTTATGGTAAATGATTTATTTTCCTTAATAACACTGAGTCTACAGCTTTTGGATGTTAAGTAGCCAATCCTTGTGACCAACTTGGTCATGTACCTACTCTACTTGGTCCTCTTAACTTTATACTTTTGTTTTATGGCGTCCCTTAAGTAAATGTAGATAAGCATCAACTTTAGTTATACTAAATCTATTAGCTATTGGATGTGTTATAAACTATTATATGAGTTTAACTTATTGCTTCATCTACAATGTTGCTTCTATATTCTCCACTTGCAGTATCTTTGACTTTAAATCCCACTTTCTTGGCATATTAGAGATATATAATTTATCTGTTATTTTTTTTTCCTCCTCTATTCCAATTAAGTCTATTCTTTCTTGTATTTCTACTTGATGATCTACATATGAAGCATATACGCTTCAGGATCTTTTTGTGTTGCGAAAACTATGAAGCAGTTACGTTTGATTCTAGATATGCTAATGTTTGAAGCCGTGGAATTTAGTGTCTCCCTTGCTTTTGTCTTCTAAAAATACGCTACAGACTATTAAGGAACTATTTTATCAGCTGATATAAAGAAACGGTCACCTTTTGGACACTTCTAGATGTTATTTTAATAACATATCGATTTAAGGTAGGGCCTGCTTTCATACTTATTCAGCTTAGTTGAGCTTGCAACTTTTTGGACATAAAATAATGTACAAGCTTTACATAAGGAGTAAATTTTGTATTTATAAAGGAAGGACTTGAAACTATTTTGATTTTCCTGAAACACTCTTTTATTCTACATGGATAGGGGAAAGTTTACTACTGTCATCATTTACTGGTGCGTTACATTATGTTATGTGCATGCATCCATGCTTTGCTTATTATTTTCTTTATTCACTTTTCCCCCTTTTTTCTAGGGCCCTGCTTCACTTCCTTGATCCAGATAAGTTCAAAAATAAAGATGATTTTGTTCAAAATTACAAGAATCTGAGCTCATTTAATGAGAGTGAGGTAGGCTTAAATGGCTTCTTTATACTCTTGCCCTAAAACCACACCCCACTCCCCACCCTTCTTTTTTCTTCATAAATTTCCACTCTAAAATGAAATATCTGCTTTTGTTTTGTATAGCTGGCTAATCTTCATATGGAATTAAGGCCTCACATTCTCCGTAGAGTTATCAAGGATGTAGAGAAGTCTTTGCCTCCAAAAATTGAGCGAATTCTTAGGGTTGAAATGTCTCCTCTTCAGAAACAGTAAGTCGTATTGTGAACTTGTAATGAAGATGCACTCTTTATTGCCATCTCTCAATTGACTCTACATATCTGGTGATAAATTCTTTCTTCCAGGTACTATAAGTGGATATTGGAACGCAACTTCCATGATCTGAACAAAGGAGTTCGCGGGAATCAGGTTATTATCTGTTTCAAATGTCACTAAGAGTTTCTGGCATTGAGCTATTAGTTATGTGCTTCTATAGTTATGAATTCAAATGTCAAGTTGACCGTCCAGAGTTATCCTATTCTCCTTTTGGCTCTTTCCTCTTAAAGTTGCATATGCTAGCTCGTTTTCACATTTCTTCCTTTTCCACTCTCTTCACTACCCAAATCCACACTTCTTTTCCTCTCTGGAGGGAGCACAACTCATGCTTGTAAGTTTTTAGTGCTCAAAACTTGGAGTTTTCTTCATGAGTAAAAAACTAAATAATTTTCATGCCATAATTCAAAACTATTAATGCAAGTTCCTAAACTAAAAGCCACACGTAAGTAAAGATAGGCTGATTGGAATTCTGTGTTTGAAAATTTCCTTTTATAGATAATTTGATGTTTAGGTTCTGCAGGATTTCCTGCAACTGCTTTTGAATCACAATAGTCATTCAAACACCAGTTGGCTTAGATCAGTACGAGAGATTCTCCTTCAGATGTACTTGTTCCATAATTTTCCCACATCATCTGTAGATGAATCTGAAACCCATTTCATGAGAGTGAATTTCTTTCCTTGGTGTCTCGTACTTGCATACTGGCTGGCTTATTCCTGCAATTATTGTTTCCAAATAGTTATGATGATCTTTTGTTTTTTTTTTTTTTTTTTTTGAAATCATTATGATGATCTTTTTTCCCCTTGAGTATTGTCAAGATTTTATTGCATAATCAAGATTTTTCCTTTTCTTCAGGTTTCACTTTTAAATATTGTGGTTGAGTTGAAGAAGTGCTGCAATCATCCCTTCCTCTTTGAAAGTGCAGATCATGGTTATGGAGGAGACTCGATAATTAATGATAGCAGTAAACTTGATAGAATTATTTTAAGCAGCGGAAAGTTAGTTATCCTCGATAAGCTGCTTGTTAGGTTGCATGAGACAAAGCATCGTGTTTTGATCTTTTCCCAGGTTTGTTTGAGATACCATTTTTTGAATATGTTTCTTTGGTAGGCTACTTGAAGCTATCAAACTGTATGGAATGCTACTCTGGTCTTTATACTTTTAGAGGCTTTTGATTCATCTTTAATGTGGGAGACAATTGTTGATATTGTATCTATCCTCTGACGTTTGAGGATACAACATTTGTCTCCAACAGGTCAAATGGTTGTAGTGCGAAGAGTAGAGCCTCCATTTATTTAATATAACAAATTCCATGGATAAGGAAAAAGTACTTTTCTGTTATATCTGATGAAGCCTTGTCTTCTTTTCATGTCAAAACACACTTTGCATCTATAAAAAAGTTGCATTACCTGGATTCCTATCCCTTATTGTGGTGACTTATTGCGCAAAGGTTGATGCTATAATATAAATAAAAGTGTCAATGCTCTAGGACTACCTAACTTTTTGAGGAAGTTTCTCAAGTACTTTGGTTTTGTATGAGTGAAACTCGTCATTTCTTTATTCTACATTTCAATATATACTAGATCTAAGATTTCATTTTGGTGAAGCAGTTTCTGGACCATGGTGATCCCTTATATTTTGTGTTTTAGTACCCTGGTAAATGTTATGGACCGACGGGTATAATTCTGACTTATTGCAGATGGTAAGAATGTTGGATATACTAGCAGAGTATATGTCTTTTAGAGGGTTTCAGTTTCAAAGGCTTGATGGCAGTACAAAGGCAGAGTTGCGTCAGCAGGCAATGGATCATTTTAATGCACCTGGTAGTGATGATTTCTGCTTCCTTCTTTCAACTCGGGCAGGTGGACTTGGTATCAACCTTGCAACGGCTGATACTGTTATAATTTTCGATTCAGACTGGAATCCTCAAAATGACCTACAGGTTGATTGACTTGAAACCTCTTTTTTTCATCTTTAACTTTTTTCTTTCTTTGGTTCCTAAATAATGTGTTGTGCGGTTCTTAATTGCACACTATAAAAGAATTTATTTTTATTTTATTTTATTTATTTTTATTTTACTTATAGCAAGTGTTTTCTCAAACTATGTGCCAGGCAATGAGTAGAGCTCATAGAATTGGTCAACAAGAAGTCGTTAACATCTACAGATTTGTCACAAGCAAAAGCGTTGAGGAAGATATCTTGGAGCGAGCTAAGAAGAAGATGGTTGATAACAGAAACCTTTTGAATGCATGATATACTGAATTATACCTTCATATGTTTGTACAAAATATTTGTATTCGTAATTGTTTGTCAAAGCTACATGGATTCCAAAACTTTATGCACGGTTTCACCAGTTATTCTTGTTCTTCTTGTATGCATGTACTCTTTAGGTTCTTGACCACTTGGTTATCCAGAAACTAAATGCAGAAGGTAGATTGGAGAGAAAAGAAGCAAAGAAAGGGAGTTACTTTGATAAGGTATGGGATTGTCTGAACTTTTTGTAGGATTCCAGTTGTGTTTATCCTTCCCCCATCCCCTGCAAGTTCTCTCCCTCTCTCCTCTCTCCTTGGGAGGTAATGTTGCAAGTCAGCATTGAAATACTATGGTGGCTGGTTATTTTGTTTCTCGAAATAAACACTCCTAACTGGCCTTTCCTATTATTACACAATGGCAGAATGAGCTGTCGGCTATCTTAAGATTTGGAGCAGAGGAACTTTTTAAAGAAGACAAGAACGAGGAAGAAAGTAAGAAAAGACTCTTGAGTATGGACATTGATGAGATTCTTGAAAGAGCAGAGAAGGTTGAAGAAAAGGAAGCTGGAGGAGAGCAAGGGCATGAGTTGTTGAGTGCTTTTAAGGCAAGATAGTTCTCTTTGCTTCTCTACTTTAACTGTGTCTTAACTTTCTTGTTACATTTTTCCAATTCTTTTTTTCTTCCTAGGGCTGTGGAACAGTTAATCATCTAGTTTGTTTTGCACTCATCATTTCTTTTGATATTTGCACGTACATTGAATTGTCTGTCTGATGAAATTTTTTACTTTTTCATTTTATACAAATATCCAGGTTGCCAATTTGGGCAGTGCTGAAGATGATGGAAGTTTCTGGAGTCGTTGGATAAAGCCAGATGCAGTAGCCCAAGCTGAAGTATAAACTTATTTTGTTGATATTATTCTTAAAACAAATTTTAATTTGATATTCGTTTCTAAATTAATACCTTAGGAAATATATTTTTAACAATTTAATATTTTTATATTATCTAACTTCACTGATTTATTTATTTATTTTTCTTGTTTTTGGTTGCTTAGGAAGCTCTGGTTCCTCGTGCTGCAAGAAACACTAAGAGTTATGCAGAAGTGGCTCCTCCTGAGCGAAGTAGCAAAAGGAAGAAGAAAGAATCTGAGCCTCCGGAGAGAGCCCAGAAACGTCGCAAGGCAGACTATTTGGTCCCCTCAGCACCAATGATAGAAGGGGCATCCATTCAAGTAAGAAGATGGTCAGGTGGAAATTTGCCCAAGAGGGATGCATTAAGATTTTCTCGTGCGGTAAGGTTACATTGCTCTTTTGGATTTTTGTAGTCATCATAGTTCATATTTTTTTTTGTCTTCTAAAAGAATTTGTAGTCGTCACAGTTCATATCCTTTTTTGTCTTCAGTATAGTGGCAACCCTTTGATATAATTTTTTTAAGCATTATTAAGTTCATTCTTGTGTTGGTGTTTGTTGAAAAGTTAACGGCTTTTTAAAGTTTATATACATTTTATTCCAATTCCTAGAAATTCACAATGAGGGAGAGGAACCCTTCCCCTCCCCTGAACCCCCTCCCCTTCCCCTTAGAGATAGAAGGTCGTACTAATGAGGAAAAGAAATATCATGGATGATTTATATTTTGTTCTAGTTGAGAAGTTTTATTTATTTATTTATTTATTTTGGTTCGCAAATAAATAAATTTTAGTTGTTGAATTTCATGTCTGATACTTATAGCTGAGGATGTCTGGGTTTTGGTATGTGCTTTCGTGATGATTTGTCCTGTAACTTGTCTCATTGTTTTGCTTTTGATTTACACTTCCCGAATTGGAATTTAGGTTATGAAATTTGGAAACGAGAGCCAAATTAGCTTAACCGTTGAGGAGGTTGGAGGTGCAGTTGCATCAGCTCAGCCAGATGCTCAGATTGAGCTTTTCAATTCATTGATTGATGGTTGTAAAGAAGCAGTTGAAATAGGAAGCTTGGACCCAAAGGTTTGTTTGAGATTCTGTTTTCTTGATAATTTCTATTGAAGCCAATAATTGCTTTGGATTTATTTTGCAAGGTTTTGTGGTGTTCATATGTACGTTTGGAACTTATCTCTAGGGACCCTTGTTGGATTTTTTTGGAGTCCCTGTGAAGGCTAGTGATCTCCTAACACGTGTTCAAGAACTTCAACTTCTAGCAAAGCGCATTAGTCGCTATGAAGATCCAATTGCACAATTTCGTGCCCTGTCATACCTGAAACCTTCAAATTGGTCGAAAGGTTGTGGTTGGAATCAGCGTATGTGTTGCTTCTTTCCCTACTTCTCTTACTCGAAAGGTATTTTATTACTATTTTCTTTTTCTGATTATTATTCTGTTATAGTTGATGATGCAAGATTGCTTCTGGGAATACATTATCATGGCTTTGGCAATTGGGAAAAGATAAGGCTAGATGAAACACTTGGCCTTACGAAAAAGATTGCTCCAGTGGAGTTGCAACATCATGAAACCTTTTTACCTCGTGCTCCTAATTTGAGAGACCGTGCTAATGCTCTCCTTGAAATGGTAGGCAGCTTCTGGCCATTGTTAGTGTATTCTTGCATGAATTGGAATAACCAGGATTAGGACGATCAGCTTGCATCTGTAAGATGATAAACTTGTGGACTATATGATATGGCTCATTTGTGGAAGAGCAAAACTGGGGGGTTAATTTTATATTATGATCGTATCATATTCTTGTTTCTTATGAAAACAATCTTGATTTATTTGTTTAGAAGAGATGAACCTGTGTATCGATGTCCTTAACTATATTGTTCTTTCTTTTTTCTCTCTTTTATTTTATTTTATTTTTGCTTACGTACATTTTCTGTTCACTTGTTTTGGACTTCCTCTGTTTATGGAAGATATTACTGTGAACTTTTAGTATTCTCTATTGTTGCTTTGCACTCATTCAAGAATCCATGCTTGGATAAATGCCAGATTGCATCAGATGGAAAGATGGTTTGGTATTTTGGTCAAACTAATGTTTATGGGCAGGCTCATTTGTTGTCTTTGAAATGAGTTTTTCTCATCATCAAGTGTTATGTTGTCTTTGTTTCTTTGTCAATTTAATGTGCAAGAGTGGCGTCCTCCGTGCGTTATGCTGTTGTATCGTATCATTCTAGCCATACCTCTTTTTTGGTATGGTGCTTATAATCTGTACATACTGATAAATGACTGAATTTTTCAAAAGAACCATGTTGATGTTCATTTTATCTGGGTATTCTTTGCATGAACTGATTATCATCACACATGTAACAGGAAATTGCTGCTCTTGGTGGGAAGAATTCAAGCACTAAAGTGGGTAAGAAGGTTTCTAAGAAGGACAGGGAGAATATCCTCAATGTGCCTGCATCTCAGGGTCGGGGGAAGAAGGGTAAAGCAGGTTCAGCTATGGTTGCTGGTCAAACAAATAAGGAGAGACTTGCAAAACCCCAGAAAGTTGAACCTTTAGTTAAAGAGGAGGGTGAAATGTCAGATAATGAAGAAGTATATGAGAAGTTCAAGGAGGAGAAATGGATGGAATGGTGTGAGGATGTCATGGTTGATCAAACGAAAACCCTGGGACGTCTTCAACGGTTGCATACTATTAGTGCTGATCTTCCAATGGAAAAGGTATATTTTTATATGTTTGTGCATTCACGTCCCTGCTCTTATGTTTTTCCTCCTGCGTGGTGCAGTAAAATGATTTTATTGAATGTTCTTTTTCTTTTGATCCATCCTCAGGTGCTTTCAAAAATACGAAATTATTTACAACTTCTTGGACGAAAAATAGATCAAATTGTTATTGAGCACGAGGAGGAGCCATACAGACAAGATAGTACGTTCTTCCTCTGGTTAATTTATATTAGTCGTTCTTGACTGGTTGTGCTATGATATTTGCTGTTGCTGCCATCTCTCTCACATTTCTGTATTATGGTTTATTTTCCTTTCTTATGCAATAATTAACTTCTATTAAAGTGTGTTTATTGGTTTTCTTTAATCCTGAATATACGTTTATTCTTATTCTTATTTTGTTATTATTATTATTATTCTTGGTCCTTTTTTTTCCCTCCCTCCATTATGCATGTTTATTGTTCAGTTCAGTTCTTAATTCAGTATTATACAGGGATGAGCATGCGATTGTGGAACTACGTATCTACCTATTCAAATTTGTCCGGTGAGAGACTACATCAAATTTATTCCAAACTTAGACAGGAGAGGGAAGAGGAGGCAGGCCCTTCTCATGCCAATGGTTCTGCTTCTGGTTCCTTTGGCAGAGATGGGGACGCAAATCATTTTACTCCTTTCTCCCGTCAAAGAGGTTTCAGAAATGCGACAACAACCAACCTGGGGTCGGATCCATTTCAGAAGGGTCATGATACAGCCAAATTCGAAGCGTGGAAACGAAGGAGAAGAGCGGAAGCTGAGAGTCAGTTCCAAGTTCTGGCCCCACCTCAAAGAGCTTTGAGTAATGGCACCCGGATAACCGACCCTAACTCGTTGGGGATCCTTGGGGCAGCACCATTTGAAAATAGGCGTGCCGGTAATGAGAGGCCTTTTAGGACGCGTCAGCCTGGATTACCCCCAAGACAAGGTTTCCCATCCAGTATCAAGTAGGGATGGATTGAAAGCGGCTGACAAAAGAGTGAAGGCAACAGCGCTCACCTGCTGCATCGACTGCTTCAGCCCTTAAATATTCTCTGGAGATTTTTTCAACCATGGGAATAAAATTTTTGCAGATTCCTGTACGGTATTCTGAGATTGATCCAAGACCAAAGGGGATATGCGTCCATTAACCGAAAAGTCGTTGTCCAAGACCAAGTGGCTGAGGTAAAGAGCCAAAGTTCTTGCCATATGTGCAAGACGTTAGTCTTGCTGCCATTTTTTTGCCCCTTCTTTTTGAACTTTTTGAAGATGAGTTCAGTTGGTAATTTGCTTACTTGTATAGTGAAAGTTAGGTATAAGGACTACTCGTTACTCATCTGATGTATACACATGCATTGAGCAGAACATCTTTTGTTGATTAGGCCTTAACGGAAATTGTACATTACCAATTTTGCAATAATTTTTGGCTAATTTTCATTCATGGCAACTGTCCTGCCTATTCTTTCACTAATTCGTGATTTTCTCTGAAGATTTCCCCTTCTTGTTTAATCTTTCTTAGAAAAAGACCTTGTCTGTGCTACATTCAAATCAAGTTCATGCGGGTTTTTTTTTTTTTTTTTTTTTTTTTTTTTTTTTTTTGGGTGAATCGACTAACTTGAGTTTCAATAAATTTGTGGCAATAAGCAAATAAACGTTTCAACTCTTATCTATTTTATAAAAGTTTTAATTTTTATTCTAATATAATATCAAAACTTTATTTTCCAATTTATGAGGAATCATTACTTTTTATGGAACGTTATTTTTCATGTAACGTAATTCGTCAATTGATGGATCTAACAAGATTCATGGACTCTGAAATGAGTATTTATTTGTCACTTAGGTTGTGATAAACTCACAGAATCCCTAGAATCTCTGTAGTCATTGACAACATAATTTAAAGTGAAAAAAAATCATTTTATTGTTGCCCGTGTGACAAAATTGATTTTGGTTACGTCATTATGTATAATCCAAAATAGCCATCCAATGACTTTAGATTCCGTAAGTGATTTCTCTTGTTATGGTTAGAAATTTAAGCTGAAATAAATTCAATATGTAGTTTGTTTACTTATACAAGAGTAAAACAAATTGCAATATAGGGGAAAAACAGAAGAAAAAAAAAAAAAGAAAGGAAAATAAAAATACACCCCACACACCACATAGTAGCATCTAGTGACACATTCCAACATGACGGGACACATAGACCATCGAAAAAGAAAAAAAAAAAAAAAAAAAAAAAAGAAAAAAAACAAGAAAAGACTGGTGTCAAACAATTAAATATGTTTAGTTCCTAGATTCGAATCCCTGATTCGAATCATGATTCATAATCGTTACAGTATTTTCTCTCACAAAAAATACACGTAAATCGAAAATGATTCCAATCACATGATTTGAATCTATGAACCAAACGGACTCTTAAAATAAAAACAAAAACAGTGATTAGAAAATTTGCAAAATTAGAGTGTTTGAAAAAGTGCTGTGTGGTGTTGGTTCCCAAGGGAGAGGTGTGGTTGACAACCCGTTATCACTTTATCCTTCACATTGTTTTCTCAACCTCAAGCTTCTATTTTTCCAAACTGCATGCCTATACTAAGCCACAAGGCCTGAAAATGACTTTATCTTTGTTTACAGGATTTCTGTCCATACGTTCTGGGCAGTTTCCATTTCTGCACCTGGGTTTTCTCCATTTTCTATTTTACTTGTGTATTTGACATGTTCATTTCATTCAAGTCCTTGTAACGAACTAAACAAGGTTCCCTTTTGAAAAAACTTGCCACTCTTGATTAGTAAACCTTTTAAGCTCACAACTTGGCATTGGAAACATAGTATTTTTTTTTTTTTTTTTTTTTGGGGGTGTGTGTGCTGATTATAAGGGGGACATCCCCTTTTTTTATCGCAGAAATTTAGAGACTACTAATAAAATAGAAATGATCTGACTCAATTCTACTCAAAAGATGATTTCAATTTTTATTCTAATCTAATCACTATAAGCCCAATCGTGCACAATTTATTGACCAGACAGGAAACTTAAAAGGGAGCTACGGAGTATCAAACCTTGAACTCATTATAAGAGGAGGAAAAAGAAAAAAGACATCCTAACTGGTGTGCCACCCAATTAGGTAGCACAGTAATGTTTTATTATCCACCAATTGAATCCAATCTACTTTTACTTGCTATTCACCCAAATCCGATAGGGTCTAAGAAACAGCTTGCTATACATATGATTATTTAGTACCTTGTTCGTTGCAATTGGTGTTAGAGCTACTTGATCATGTCACAAAGTAAAGATAAAAAAAAATTTGAAACATGGGTAGTCAAGAAAGAAAACCAAGAATTGAGGGGCATTGGAGCAATTATGTTTGCAGCTAAACTCTGCATGCGAAGAAAATATATGTAAAAAAGCAATTCCAAAGCTGAGGTCGAGAACTTGCATGTTATTCATTCTTAGCCGCAAGATGAACCCCTTTGTGTGCTCTTATCTGCCACGTTAAGGAAGGTGGGACCCACATGGGAACCTTGATTGGCTCTCTCCCGCGCTCTCATTATAAAAATATGTAGCTCCTTTGGCAGTTCTCTTCCAAGGTCCTACTTCACTGTGTAGGTTTGTGCTAATTTGCTCTCAGGAAATTCTACGAAATCTGAGAGGAAGATTCTCTTTCCAGGTATTCTTTACTTACACCTCTCCTTCTGCAATATTCAGATTTGCCCATATCAATATATGACTTTTTCTATGCATATTTTGTTCTTTTGTTTATTTATTTTTTTCGTTACGCATAACGTGTGTATGTATGGCTTTGCTATGTCTCACAATTTGTGGTAACAAAATGAGTTTCATGATGTAATTTTTATTTCTTTAATCAATTGTTTAAATGGTCCATATGATATGAGGTCCTAGAATTAAGCTAACTTGCACTAGAAAAAAAGAAAAAAAGAAAAAAAGAAGAAGAAGCAAATTTATAGATTTTCTTTTCCTGTTAAATGTTCTAATTGGTATCACGTAACTAATGAAGGATCATATGTTATGCTTCTTATCTAAGTTATTGATTTGTTTTTAGGAAAACCAATTTGTTCGATTATTTTCCTTTATTTTAAGGATGATCTTCAAAAAAAAAAAAAAAGAAGTATTATTTTTCACTGGGAAATGTTGTTCAATAGGTGTTCATGGTTTTCCAACATTAAGAACTTGGTATTTTCTTTTATTGATCTTCTTGTTGCATTGAGATTTCTTTTACAGTTACCATTCAAGAGATAGTCTTTTTTTATTTCCTTGTTTTAAATGATTGATTAGTAATATTATAGAGATATCACTATGCTGTGAAAACTTATGGTAATACCAATTTTTTTTTTTTTTTTTTTTTTTTTAATAATAACATAAACTCGAGAAAAAAATAGGTATTTTTGGACGCATGGAGAAGGAAAAAAATGTTTTCAGCAATTCAGCTATTGGCTCATGCAGTCTTGGGGTTTTGAAATAATAAGAGTTTTTGTTATTGTTTTTTTAAATGCATGTTTAGCCAAAGTCATACTATTTTTGAGATGAAGCATACAAAATGAGAAGATTGCTGATGACAATAGTTAATCTGATCCATGCCCCCCAAAAAAAAAAGCCTATTAAGTCTAACACTATTATTGCACCGTGACACTACTTTGTTGATAATATCGCTTTTTATACTCGATTCCAAAATAGAGGAACTAAAGAATACTTAAAAAAAAAAAAAAAGGTCTTTTGGCTTGTAGTTTCTAATTGCTGTAATGTTTCTGTGGAACTGTTAATTGAGGAATCTCAACATAAATAGAGAATGATTTCACCCTTTTTTTTTTCCATCTTTCCTTGTCCATATTACTTTATTCAGTAAGCTTTTTATTAAAACCCGTAGTGAATTCCAAATATTATTTTGAGTCTTTAATCTTTTGAGACAAAATAGTAGATGAAATAAGGCCATTAACTGTAGATGAAATTGAGCTTCCTTTATGTAGCTGAGATGTTTAGGCTCTAAAATGCCCAGCACATAGCTGAAAGCTCATATATGTGGAGATTTTTAATGGATATGGAAAAACTGAGTTTTCTGCAACTGAAATTGATCCTCTTCAATTGTGTTCTGCAGCAGTGAAACTTTCAAACTGCTAGGAAGAGAAGATGGACTACGTCAATGGACCAGGAAGGCACCACCTCTTTGTCCCGGGGCCCGTCAACATCCCGGAACCAGTCATTCGGGCAATGAACAGGAACAATGAAGATTACCGCTCTCCTGCTATTCCAGCAATGACCAAAGTTCTCCTTGAGGATGTGAAGATGATTTTCAAGACTACATCTGGAACCCCATTTCTGATCCCAACCACTGGTACTCTGTCCAATAAGGATTATATGTAAAAATTATGTGACAAGATGTTAAATTTATATTTCAAACTTCTGTCAAGCGCCAAGAATAGTTTCAGTCCTAAAATTCACAGCCTTGAAGTTATATCTATCATACGCATCCATGATCTGTTTTGTGAATCATTTTGAAGGCTCAAAAGTTCATTTACTTGTCATTTGGCTTTTTGGGCATATCTGTTTATGTGCTACTGAAAGTAATGGTTTTCTCTTCTTTTCATAGGTACTGGTGCATGGGAGAGTGCACTCACAAACACATTATCTCCAGGTGACCGGATTGTATCTTTCCTGATCGGTCAATTCAGTCTGCTCTGGATTGATCAGCAGCAACGTCTCAAGTTCAATGTCGATGTTGTCGAAAGTGATTGGGGCCAGGGTGCCAACCTAGAGGTTCTGGAAGCAAAACTCGCGGAAGACCGTGCCCATACCATCAAGGCAATTTGCATTGTTCACAATGAGACAGCAACTGGAGTTACTAATAACTTGGCAAAAGTGAGACAACTACTTGGTAAGTAGATCACCTCTGCTAAGAGATAAATGAGAATACATTAGTTTATTCCTTTTGGTTCAACTGTTACTGGAGCAGTGGCAGTAAGGAAGCAAATTCTTATGCTTGTTACATTTTTTCGTGTTAAGTGTATGTTGTAGGACCAAGGTGGAAAAGATAAAATCGAGATAGAAGCAAAAAAAAAAAAAAAAAACAGGGAAAAAGTACCACTAGATGGAGAAGTAGAACCACAGGGGAAGAAACATAGATTCTAAAGAGAGCAGGAAAACCAATAATCTCAATATTCATTTTGTTAATATCAGCTCTAGTGAAATGACATTCACTATACGTCTAAACCTTTCAATGGAAGTAAAACATAGCAATATAAAATTCAATACATTCTAAATAGTCCTAAGAGATAAACAGTCTTAAATTGGAAATTATGTATATAAACTAAAGCACATCCTAGTACAATAACATTCTAGTACATAAATACACAATTCAAATTCTAATATCCCAATCTTGTTTTATATCAGTATATATTTGGGCCATTATTGATTTCCATGGTTGGGAAGCGTTTGATTTTCACTTGATTCATGATGGCGAGAACTTGGCTATATAGATGGAAATTCTTAAGCTAAACCTGCACAAGTTTCAATATTATTGATATAGAGTTTTCATAGCTTCTGTATTATGATGCATAGAACAAGCAGCCTTTTCACTGGCAAACTTCTTGATTCAACATCATTCAATGTGCTGTAATTTTAAATATCTCATTAGTTTTACTTATAAATTTCCCAACATAATGGTTGGTTCTCACATTCTATTGAACTCTCAGATGACTATGGGCATCCAGCACTGTTGCTTGTTGATGGGGTGTCTTCCATATGCGCTCTTGATTTCCGCATGGACGAATGGGGAGTTGATGTTGCTTTAACTGGCTCTCAGAAAGCTCTCTCTCTTCCCACTGGGATCGGTATTGTGTGTGCTAGCCCCAAAGCTCTGGAGGCCTCTAAATCCGCAAAATCAGTGAGAGTCTTCTTTGACTGGAACGACTACTTGAAGTTCTATAAGTTAGGAACATATTGGCCCTACACCCCTTCCATCCAGTTGTTGTATGGGCTGAGGGCAGCTCTCGATCTCATTTCCGAGGAAGGACTCGACAATGTGATTGCAAGGCATGGTCGTTTGGGGAAAGCAACAAGGTAAAACTATATTACTTTCCGCCTACATAGGCACAGAATTTGAATAGCATATACCATGTCTTGTTGTTAAATGAAGTGTTTTACATTGCAAGTTTTTCATAAATTTGTTTAATGCAGGCTTGCTGTTGAGGCATGGGGGTTGAAGAACTGCACCCAAAAGGAGGAATGGTACAGTGACACAGTGACTGCTGTTCTTGTTCCTCCTTACATTGATAGTACAGAGATTGTTAAAAGAGCATGGAAAAGGTACAATCTGAGCTTAGGACTTGGCCTGAACAAGGTAGCTGGGAAGGTTTTCAGAATAGGGCATCTTGGTAACCTGAATGAGGTACTCTAAAAACTCAATAGTTTTCTCTTATGAATAAACATTAGTTTAGAAACAAAGAAAAGATTGCTTACTCTTTTTCCTGACCTGCTTATCCTTTTGAATTCATGAGAACACAGAAAAAACAATTGTTTATGTCAGTCTTACACTCTGTTTGGTAAGAAGGAAAGAAAATGGGAGGGAAAGAAAAACTATAATGCATAAAAAATTAGAATGATAGAAAAGATTTTGATTTTCCCTTGACTTGTTTGGTATGATAGGAAAGAAAGAAAATGAATCTACCTTCCCTTGTTTGGTATTGGAAGTGAAACTAAAGGGATGGAAAAATTATTATTGGTGTAATTACTTTTTTACCCAAATATTTTTTGTTAATATTCTTTTTTAATTAAAGTATAAATAATACAATATTCAATATCAATTTAACTCGAAAAATTCATGTAACTTAAACATATATTCCATCTATATTATGTATATATATACACACATAAGAAATTTTCCACAAAACAAAAAACTTTTATGTATACAATACACACATATTACCAATGCAATGTTGATGATATTATGGTTTGATTAATATTGCAATTATTGTGACAAAAAATGGTAGCTGATTTTTTTTTTTTTTGAAAAAAAAAAGAAAAATATTTTGACATATTTGTCTTTATTATAATATATGCGCCAATCTGATTTCTCTCCTTTCTCTCTTTCAAATTTTTGGCTATAATTGATAAGACAATTATTGAAAAATGGTTTATCATTTCCTAGTATAAAACCCCAAAATCATATCTCTGCTGTGAATCAAAGTTTTCTTTTGATGACTTACTATGAATCAAGTTATTTATCCAAAAAAAAAGGTGCCAATTTTTGGAACCAATTTTGGATGAAAAATGAGGACAATTCACTAATTTGACTTCATTTAGGTAGTTATTCACATTTTTCTTCCTAAAATCCTCCCACTTTTGGAGAGATTAAATATGGTGGGACCCACCAATCACAATTTCCATTCAATTTTCTTTTCCTTCCCAATTTCCTTTCTACCAAACAAGCTAACTTATCAATTTTCATCCCAAAATTCCTCCAACATTTTCTTTCCTTCCACTTTTCATTCATACCAAACACACTATTAGAGCAATCATTTGCAATTTATTTTGTTTTATGCATTTTCTGATTTGGTGTTAAAACATAATAAGGGACATATTTATTAGGAGAATTATACGCTAGGGTATGAAAAAGTTATCCTAGGACATAGTTCTGAACTGTCAAATCACATTAAAATTTTACTAGATATAAAAAAAAGTAGACAATTTTACGAAACCTAATGGAGATATGATGTTTCAGAACTATGCCTACTGGTAGGGTATACTTTCAAGAGAATTCTCCTAATTGTTATTATTGTTGTTGTTGCTGCTGTTGTTGTTATTATTAAGTCAATAGATCATTCAAACACGGCTGAGGACGTGATCAGAAAATGTTGTTCCGATCACCAACAATTTAGAAACTTCTGAGTATTACATACCTAAAAGATAATTTGCAAGTCAAAGTTACTGACCTTGAAACCAATAACATGATTGTGACCTTGGAGAAATTCCTAAGCCTTGTAGTCCTATCCATTATGGATTTGCTTATTAGTTCTAATAAGATTTCTCTTTACAACACCAATATTTTGTCTTTTTACCAATGCCCTTTTCGGCTGATGTATCCTCAATATTTTATCAAGAAAAAGACGTGTCATGAAAAAGATAATGATAATCCATTTATCATAGTTCAAAGGTCATTTTGGTAATTTCAACTACTGATTGGTTTTTCCTTTGTCTTGACCAGCTGCAATTGTTGGGATGTCTTGCTGGTGTGGAGATGATACTAAAGGATGTGGGGTACCCAGTTAAGCTAGGGAGTGGAGTGGCTGCCGCTAGTGCCTACTTGCAGAATAACATCCCTCTCATTCCATCAAGGATTTGATCATCAAAATCTCCAAAATCAAGTGATCTTCCATTTTATCACCATCATTTAGCTTCATCAAAAGTCAAAACTCATGTAAATAATGCACAATCTCTAGCCCTTTCTTTTCTGCACTCTATTGAGGCTTTTGCCAAATTTCCCTACTGTTTATTAATACATGGACTCCTGAGTAATGAGTTGTTTTGTATCTTTGTAATTTTAGTATTTTCCAAAATTTAAATTTAATGAACTTTCCATGGTTTTGGGTGGAATAGATAATAGATTTGGTCAGGAGATGAAACCAAAGAAAAGTATAGGAAAGTATTGGACGAGAAAACTGTTTTGTCAATTTTATATATATATATATATATATATATATATATATATATATATATATTTGGCCACAAACAACGGCTTACAGCTGGTTTCTTTAATAAGATATTAACGTCCCACCACCAAGTTTGCAATCATACACTCTAGGATTGGGTGATGAGAATGACATCTCACACATTCATTAATAACTTGGGATTAACCTTCAAAAAAAAAAAAAAAAAAAAAAAAAAAACTTGGGATTAATATTTATCTTACCGTATGGAGCCAACGTCGGTCAAGTATAACAGCTAAAGAACTAAAGGCCAATAGAGGTTCACCACTTCTCGTCCTTTAGTTTTTTAGCGATCATACGGAAAATAGGAGTTTCTCTCACCGATCCTTCACTCAGGCATTACTCAATAGAGGTGCAAGGCTGATAGAAGTATTGAGACAACCACAATATGCACCACTTCCAATTGAAAAACAAATTCTAGTCATTTATGCAGCTGTCAATGGATTTTGTGATCGAATGCCACTATCAGAAAGGTCGTCCCCTACTCCATTCTTTCGGAATGGCGGTCCGAGGAAGAGGATAAGGTTGTCCCTTATTTCATTCCTTGCTTATCAAATTTTATAACAATATATATGGAAATCATATTTAATTTTTGTTAATTTTTAAATAAAAAATAGTTCTCACTTATAGGAAACCAATAAACCTAAATAGCATTGCTCATGTCTAATTAGTCAAATTTAAAAGTGGTTAGTCATTGACTTTTTTTTTTTTGGGCTAAAGAAAAAATCTAAGTTGAGAAAAGTACAAGATTTATCATAATTTTGTGTAGGTGTATTATTTATGCTATTATAAATAATTAAATATCTTTGTGATTTTTTATTTTCTCTTTATTAATTAAATGACAATTATTATTTTTAAGTTTAAGTGACATAACTAATTTTTTTTTTTAATCAAATGTAGTGCTATTTTTGGCCTTTTCCCATTTAAAAATGGCCGACTAACGTCTCTATATCCTCTTGAGTCTTGAGCGTTACCAAATGGCCCCCGGACACTGATAAAGATGTTCACTGAAGGCATTACAGGTGGGCCCTACCCTTGGACGAGGAATGCGTGATCCCGCCACCATTGAATGTGCTAACTGTTGGAAAAATAATGGCATCGAGTGCGCAGCGGAATTTAAAAAATTTAATCAACGTCAAAGCCAAACAAGAACATGTTCATGATGCTATGTAACATAAATACTAAAGATCTAAATCATACCTTTTGAGATTTTGAAACAAAGACGTCGGGACGGATCAAAGCGTTCCAAACAAACAACGGAAGAGCCTCAACCAACTGGTCTTCTTTGCTATTCTCGTTTCCACGATCGGTGTGCGGGTGGGCACACCGTTTAATCTCCTCTTGGTATTCTTAAACTCCTTCCAATCACAAAGAGCCAAAGAAAAATTGTTCTTGATAATTAAACAATTTTTCCTCTTTGAATCTCTTATCAATAGCCTCCAAAAAGTCTCTCAAGTGATCTAATGAGTAATGAGACTTAATAGGCTATTTATCTTTGTTTAGGAAGTCATACTCCGTAACAATTAGGTTTCCCAAAGATTTAATCGCTTTTCAGTCGATTTTGCCACATCAAGACGCAGCGTTACGGCGTTACAACCGGTCGTGGGAGGCAGAGACGCGTTATAACTTACCGGTCGACCGGTCCTTCACAAACCGGGTCTACCCACGGTCGACGACCCGGTCGACGGACCGGATCGACCTGTGACCGGGTCTACCCACCGGTCAACCTTTATCAAGATCGATGAAAGTTGTTTTTCTAGTTTTTCAACATGGGAAACTTGCATAGAGCCTCGATTTTGATTCAAGAAACCCAATAGAGAAATTGCCCGATCAAAGCGGTCATATAATAGTCTTCCCATATTAAACAACTCTTAAAACAATAATTCAACCAATTTATCTAGAATTAATTTATCAATTAATTCACCCGATAAATCACTCATGAATTAACTTTGAACCTCTTTTACGGAAATAACACAAGTTACCAATATGTAGGAAATACACCGTATCGTTATAGGAAATTAAGTGAGCTAGCAAAGGGACCCGATGGACATATATAAATCAAGCTCCTATAATCACAACGCTACTTGTAAACCAACAAGTCCGTCTCCTCATGATTATAAAACTCTAGCGCTATTCCACTAAAAGCCTAGAGCTGCACTCTCGATTCATATAGCGTATTTACAAAGCTCTAATTAGCTCTAGTCCATGACTCAATATATTAGTATATCATCATCCCCATAGGATATCCATAATCGACTTGAGGTCAAGTTCTATTTTACCTTCCCGATTACATTTATCTTATGTTCCATTATCAAACCATTGGAAAAATACTATTCATACTATTACAAACAAGAAACCATTAGATAACACAGAGTAGTCTAATAGCCGAGCTCGTATTTTCCAATCCACCGATAATGCATAAGAGGATATCATTGACTCTTTATAGGAGCTATGGATTCCACTATCTATGAATAACGAATCTCACGCATACACGAGTCATACCCCCAATGCACCGGCAAGCGTACCTTTACATAATGTCAGGATGTCTCCCTTTAGTACATCAAAGGATACAAGTCAAGTATGCGGGTTCATCATCTATCTCAGGATTAAGATGACAACATATAATTCGTCAAAAGTGAATTGTTTTATTCAAACAGAATTGTTAATTAAAACAATTCATCTTTGGTCCGATCCAATATAGATTTCACCATTAGAAACTATATCAATGTCTCTACTCATGGAGTCCCACCTCCGACGACCAAGACAAGCCGTCTCCGTTAGGAAGTAGACAACATAACAATCTTAACATGAATAAAGCGCCCAACTTTATTCCCTCGATTGTGGATCATAAGATTTAGACTATCATCTTTAGATTCTTGTCTTCCGCATGTTCTTCACATTACATGCATGATCTAAAGATTTAGAATGACAGTCTCAGACTTTTTGTTTGCTTATCATACATTCAACTATTATGAACATAAAGAGGACAATACATAGATATATGAAATAAATAAATCTTTATTAATAGTCAAAATATCTCAAAGAAAATTGTTACATTTATTCCTAAGGGCATAAACGCTAACACTAACTACAAGGATACATGAGCGTGTATCTTAAACACTCGCAATCAAGTACTAAATTGGCAAAAAATAAATCTTTACATTTAATATAGAGGCGGAATCAGAAACTTCTTTTAGTGCAATGATTATAATACTAGTGCAATTATTATTTTATTTTACTATTTTTCATATTTTTAATCCAAATAAATAAATCTTCTAATTCAATTTACTTTTCAAGGTCTACAACCACAAATTGCGAGCTTATGTCACAGTATCATTGATTATTCTTTATTTAACGATTTAGGTTTGAAATATGAGATCCTCAAAATGAAAACTTTAAGGTATAATTGAAATGTTTTTAAACATTGCACATAAATTTATAAAATACAAATTTTTTGGGGGGGACAATATAAAGGAAAAAATGTAAAATTAAAATTTAGTTAGGATAATATCAAAAAGATCACCTTAGGTCAAGCGTGATCGCCCCCACCCAGCCTAAGGTGGCTCCGCCATTGATTTGATACCTTAACACTCAAACCACCAGAATACTTTCAAACTTGTAGGCTACCAAACTCAGTGATTTAGGGCTTGTTCGGTTGCCTTAATTTACTCAGATTATCTGTACTCGAGTGAATAATTTGAGTGTAGTTTGTGTTCGTTCGTGTTCGTTCTTAACTCACTCAAACCAACACTCGAAAATTTATTCGAGTCACCCCCCATTCTCGAGTTTACCCCATTCCCATCAACTCGAGTTGTCTCTCCTCTCTCTCTCATCACCATCGATGTCATCATCAACATTTTCTCTCTCTAAACTTGCCCATTCCCGAGCTCTCTCTCACATCCCCACCACCACCAAGTCCATAAACCTCCGATCCCACACCATCGCCGGTAACCCCCTCCGTTCCAAGACCTCAAAATCCGGCGACCCATTTTCTCCTTCCCAAGCTCTCTCTCTCATCACCATCAATATCATCATTAACATTTTCTCTCTCTAAACTCACTCAGATTCCCGAGCTCTCTCTCACATCCCCACCACCACCACCATCACCACCACCATGTCCATAAACCTCCGATCCCACGCCTTCGCCGGCAACCCCCTCCGTTCCAAGACCCCAAAATCCGGCGACCCATTTTCTCCTTCCCAAGCTCTCGAGACCCTCAAGACCCGCCTTTCAGGAAGGGGAGGCTCTTGGCATCGCTGTCGGAGGGGATTTGGAAATTGGGTAGATTGGGTTGATGTGTCTAAGGAGAATAGGTTTTGTGCGTGAGGGGATTTGGAAAGGGGTGTATTGGGTTGATGTGTCTGCGAAAAATTGTATTGGTGCGTGAAGGTTTTTTTTTTTTTTTTTTTTTTTTTTGGTTTAATTGTTGTCTTTTTTTTTTTTTTTTTTGGAAAAATTTTATAAATAGGTCTGAAGTTGAATTATGGATGTAGATAAAATGATAATGTGATATTTTAAATTGTATAAATTTAAATAAGGAAAAAAATATTTTTTCTCTCTTTACTATTCACAACTCAAGAATTAGTTTAAACAAACACAAACTCAAATAAATTTTAATCTCAAATTATAACTCAAATTTACACAACCAAACATAAACTCAAATTACAACTATAACTCAAGTTATAACTCAAACTCAACTCAAAATTTATACTCAAGTTATCTAACTCAAAAACGTCAAAAGAACAAGCCCTTAATCATTGACTTAACTCGCTAATTCTACGCATATCCTCAATTGTAATCCTTTTTAATAATAGATACAAGTCAATTGATGCTGTAATTTAGGCCTCGTTCACTTCGCGGATTTGAGTTTTCAATTCGAGCTGATGTGTCATTTTCTGAGAATTTTTCACTGTAGCAGAAAAAGTTAGATGTGATATTTTTTTGAAAGCTTTTTACTGTAGAAATTTAAAACTGAAAACTTAAATCGGTGAAATGAACGAGATCTTAATCAATACCTACAAATATTAAAAGGATGATATGAAAGTTCGTGACTAATTAAACTGTTCATGAATAATTTACTTCTTTGAAGGTATGAATATTTACATTCTACTAAGTCAATGATATTTTTTCTCAAATTAATAAAAGTCAATTATATTAATGCCCAAACAATAAATGGTAAACAACTTTGGTACTTCTCATTAATCTTTAATAATTTTAAGTCCTGCCTGCCCTACTTCTTAGAACCCAAAAGGTTGCTTGTCGGAAACCGCCTCTATACGCATTATACACTAATGAATTCTTTTCAAAGTCAAAAGCCCACTCTCGTAATGGCTTTTACTTTGCTTCTTCAAAACGTGTCTCAAAATCCAGCTTCCAGCGTCAAAATCCGCGTACCCAACATATCCTCCTTTTATACCCAAAAAAACCATTCAATCTTCTAACAAAAAACGAGCACATTTCTGAGTTCTTCAAACTTCAAGCCTATCTTTTCTTCGTTTCTCAAACACAAAACCCAATGAAATTCTCCCGAGAAAATCATCTGGGCAACAACGAAATCGCCACTTCAGATCATCGCCAAGACTACTTCGACCAACTTCCCGATCCTCTTCTCGTCCTCATCTTCAACAAGATCCTCGACGCCAAGACTCTCGTCCGATGCCTCGCCGTTTCGAAACGCTTCAACTCTCTCATCTCTCAAACCGACGCCGTTTTCCTTCCTCTCCCTCCTCAGAAGAACAAACCCACCAAGCTTGTCAGGAGCTTCCTCCGTTTTCTCCACAAAATCGTATCAAAAAAACCCAGAAACGCCCATCGAAACGTCTTTTACCATTCACCATGCGAAGTCCTTAAGGGATTCAGCGAATTGAAATCTCTGCATTTGGAGCTTCCTCGTTGCAAAGGAGAAATGGGTTTCGCGGGAAAAGATTCGTTGCTCAAGTGGAAAGCAGAGTTTGGTTCAAATCTGAGCAACTGCGTGATTCTCGGCGCAAATTCTTTGAAAAAAGAGAAGATCGCGAAAAACGACAATTTAGCGAAGGAAAACGACAACCAAAATGCTTTGTCCGACGACGATCTCAAGCTGCGAATTGTGTGGATGATTTCATGCCTAATCGCCGCGTCGGCGAGGCATTACTTGTTGAAACGTGTCGTTTCGGACTTTCCCACTCTCACAAACGTTGTCGTTTCGGATGGGGATAGGCGAGGGAAGGTTTTGATTGGGGGAGAGGAACTCGCTGAGTTGAGGTCTGAGTCGGTGAGTGGGGACTCGTACGACGTGGCGTTGGAGTCTTCTTTGGAGAGGAGTTTGATTCCTGATTTGGGTATGAAAATGTGGTATGTTCCTATGATGGTGCTGCCGACATGTGGGTGGGTGTTGGAGGGAGCGACACTTGTCGTGATCAAGCCCCTTGATCGTGGGGTGATGGGGAAGGGATCCGACGGTTGTGATTGTGATTTGTTGGTGGGGGGTGGTGGGTTTGATGGTGATGAGGAAGAGAGGGAGATTGTGGATGAGGCTGTGAGACAGATGGTCAAGATGAAAAAGACTTATGTTATGGAAATGACTTCTTTTTGATCAATGTATGTATATATCACATAGTTGAAGGTCTTATTAGTAATTGGATTGTCGTCACCGTTTTTTTCTTTATTTTTATTTTTTATTTTTTTGGTAGAATCACACATATTACTTATGAGTTTGATAGGATTTTTTTTTTTTTTTTTTTTTTTTTTACCATGTATTTTATTTATTCTTGTTAATTGAAAACGTAAGTTCAATTTTTCTCTTTTCAATGTTGATGAACTTGTCTTTTTTCCCGTTGGTCCCTGTTATGGATGTTGATTGTGTGAATTAAATTGAATTGAGTTCAATTTTTCTCTTTTCAATGTTGATGAACTTGTCCTTTTTCCCTTGGTCTCTGTTGCAAGGTTACAACTTTTTCTTTTTGTTGTTGTTGTTGTTGTTGTTGTATGGATTTGGTTATGTGAATAAATTCTTTCTAAAAAAAAAAACTTGTTTCTTTAGAAGGAATTTCATTGTAAACCCCAAAAAGGAGGAATGTGGCATTGTTAATAATGTTGCCGAATTCAAGCATCTGTAAACTAACATATGACTTTTAGGATGAGCTTTTAATGTATAAAAATTTGATGACGTAACGTGATAATAATTCAATTTTAGTCTCATTAATTGTTATGAATTTTTTTAGTCAATTATAAAATATTAACACCGTCGAATTACTATTTTACAGTTAAAACAATGATAGCTATTGATAGATAAATATTAGAGTAATCAGGTGCGTTTGGTAGATGAATTCAGAATCATGATTCTGTATCCTGGTTCAGAATCAATGTTTGTTTACAGTGATTTTGAATCATGATTTTAAATCAGTGTTTAGTTTAGATGATTCTTATGATTCAAAATCTGATGTGATGTTTTAAACTAGTTCAAATCATGATTCTAAAATCCCCCCTTAATTCAAGGTGACTCAAATCTGTGATTCTGAATCATAGTTTCAGAATCATGATTTAAACTCAAGTTTCAGAATTATGATTAAAATCACCTTAATTAGAATTCTCGTACCAAACTCACACCCATAACTTTTAAATGGTATATGTGATATGTCTAACATAAGATTGATAGTTTGATATGATAATTTGATATGGTTTTAGTATGCTCAATCTCTCGACGGATGAGAAGTAATTATTATCTCAAGTCACCAGAAAAACCTACAAAAACATAAAAATTTTGAAAGTACCCTTTTGCTTAGCACCGTAATTAATGTACAATTAGACACCGGACCACCCACCAATTAAAGGTAAATTCTATAGTATTATGCTCATATTTTATTAGTGATGGTGTTTAGCACAGGTTGCATCCTCAAGTAATTTTCACAATGCAGATAGAAAGTAAATCTTATATTATGTGACCCACTTCGTATGAATGTGTGGAGACAAGTATAGTTACTCGGCGGCAGGATTGAAGGGACAAAAGGGCAAAGGCATACAAATGTATTTTGAAATTTCTTCTCTATATACCACAGCTGGTACTTCTAAGGACTCTTGCCCAAATGGATTAAGTAAATGTGATATCCTGTCAATGCAATATAATTTTTTCCTGGAAAAAACAATCCAATTGCAAGTGTATTTGAAGCAAATACACACACATATGTTTGCATTGGACAGTTATCACTTCGTAATTTATTAGATCATGTGCTACATGAATAATTGGAACAAGTGAAAACTCTATTTAATAGAGTTATTATACCATTCTTTGCATTTAAATTGGGTAGTTTTTAAGATTTTTGTTTTATTTTATTTTAAATTTAGTTAACTTTCTTTTCATTTTAGTTTTATTTAATTGTTTTTATTTAATTTTATTAGTTTTATTTTACTTTAGATTTTTATTGAATTTATTTTAGTTTTAGTAATTTCTATTTTAGTTTTTCTTCCAAAATAATTAATGTTCTCATTTGTATTTAACTTTGTGATGAGGGGCTTAAGTGAAAATTTTAAAATAAATAAGGGTTAAAAGTACAAAAAAGGAGCCAAATTGAAAAGGAAAAGCTGGAATGGATCAAAAATATCAAGGGAATTAAAATTAGGCGGTTCCAACATGTCTGATCACCCGCGTCGCACTCGCCTGACTTTCCGTGGACCTGGGTATTTCACCAACCATACGCTGCCACCTGTCCACCATTGACTCTCCTTCCACTGTGTTCGCGCCATGTGGAAAGTTGCATCACCAGCCCTAAGGCTTTGTCCTTGGCGTTGATTCTCAGGAGGATTAACAGCCGCCAGAGGGGAGGAGACAGATCGTCTTGGCCCCTTAGCTCACAGCCCGAAAAAATCAAAAGAAAAAGCAAAAGCTAAAATATTTAAGCCAACAGGAGAGAAAAAATGTAATATATATATATATATATATATATGTATAGGAATGGTCTTTAATCCGGCAGCAATTATTTACCTGACTTATCTGGTAAGCGATTTTCAGCCGTTCGATGGAAATGGACAGGTGAGATTTATCACATCCTTACAAAAATATTCACAAGTATTAGCTTCCATACACTGCAAGTGACAGCTTTTATTGGCCATGTATTGAACGAAGAGAAAAGGGAGAAAAAAGAGTGAGGTTGGTGGCCACGTGTATATGTAAGAGACAAGGGATGATGTGAGAGACAAGGGAGATGGCTGCAAGAAAAAAATATATTAAAAAAATGTGAAACTCAATTAAAAAAAAAGAAGCTCTTTTTATGAACAAAACAAATAGAGGCTTGATTAGCAAAAAAAGAAAAAAAAAAAGAGAGAAAAAGTGTGAGGCTTAATCGTTTATGGAGGGGGAAAGAGCTTAGAAAAAACAGTAGCTTTTACAGTTTTACAGTAGGCAAAAATTGTAAGGATCGTCTCTGTAAAATTTTATTATTTTTTAACGTCATGTTTATTTTATTTTATTTTTTAAAGATAAAAAATAAAAAAAAACCATAAAAAATAGAATATTCATCAAAAAATAGTGCCACTTATTGCATTAATTGCTAAAAATCATATATTAAATTTAGAATGTAAAAAATAAATAAAACTGTACATTTTTTACCCATCTCGGCCCCTAGGCGTTCCACTACGTGAGCCTACGGCTTTTTGACAGGTTTTACTTTTTTTGTCAATTTTTGAGGCAATTTTTTCTGGCATGCCTAGAGAAATACAAGGATTGTATTTGCAAAATTTCATTATTTTTTGACATCGTTTTTATTTTCTTTTATTTTTTAAAGACGAAAAATAAAGAAAATCATAAAAAATAGAATATTCATAAAAAAATAGTGCCGCTTATTGCATTAATTCCCAAAAATCATATATTTTAATTTTAGAATGTAAAACATAAATAAAAATGTAAATTTTGGTATTTTATATTATATCAAAATATGCTCTTAAGATTTTGTATTTTTAATAATATTGAAACAGTATTTTAATCTTTTTAAAAATATCTTTTTGATAGCTTAAAACTAATTTTTGAGACATGAAATGTCCAAATTACTTTTCTTATCAATTAAATAAAAATCAATATCTATTATATATAATAAATGTGATGAAGCAAGCACGTGTCAACTAATTTTTATTTCTTTATAGTACCCTTAACTATTTATATTTTTTACGTATTTGTTATCTATTATTTTCTCTTACTTATGGCTTAAAAAAAGGGTTTAATTTGTGTTTCTCTTTATGCTATTCACCTTTTGTACTTTTTACTTACTTATTATCTACTATTTACCGTACTTAAGGCTTAAGAAAAACCCAGTTTAATTTGTGTTTCTATTTATGTTTTTCACCTTTCGTATTTTTTATTTATTTGTTATTTACTATTTTCTCTTACTTAGGGCTTAAGAAAAAAAAAGGGTTTAATTTGTGTTTCCATTTATGTTATTTACCTTTTGTACTTTTTATTTACGTGTTATGTACCTAGTTTTGTGTTTCTATTTATGCCCTTATCAATTTTTGTATTTTTAATCTACTTGTTATCTATATTTGTTTTATCTTACTTAAGTCTTAAGAAAAAACAGTTTAATTTGTGTTTCCTTCTATGTTCTTCACTTTTTGTTCTTTTTACTTATTTGTTATATATTGTTTTCTCTTACTTAGAGCTTAAAAAAAGTGGTCAAATTAAATAATATTTGAATTACGTTCGAGCGTGGCTTCGAATCTACAAAACTCACCCCATCAAAATAATTGTGTGGTGGTTTAAATGTTAAGAAAAATAATAGAGTATGGCGATTAATTAGAACTTATTTGTTTACATCATCAAATTATTTTTCTAATAGACAATAAATATAACAGTCAAATTCATGCAATTGCACGTGCCTATTTTTACTAGTTTCTTAAAAAAATGAAAATATTTTAAGACATTAAAATATTTAAAAGAAAATAATAAATAAAAAATTCATGATTTTTTTTCTTGATTTATTAGATTTTGATTAAGTAAAAGAGTATTAAGGTCATTTTACATCTTAAAAATCAACTTCAGAGTACCAAGAATACATTTTTAAAAATGTTGAGGTGTCATTTTAATATTATCAAGAACACAAGATACTAAAAGCATATTTCACTATATACACTGTCGCTTACGTTCATTAACATGAAATACAATAAATCAGTCAATATACATATTTTTATGCTATATGTTTACTTAATTGCTATAAAAATACATATTTCAATGATTAATATACATTGTCATTTTTTATAATTTAACATATACATCTTTAAATGTAAATATACACACTTTTATATAAATATACGAAAATGATAAAATTATACATCGCTATTTTCAGTCCAAAAAAAGAACCACGGATTAAAGACTTTGCCTATATATATATATATATATATAATTTATATATGTAACTAATGTTGTCGTAAAAAGCTGTTGTTGAAAGATGAAAAGAAAGAATAAGAGAAGAAAGGAAAAATACTCACTACAAATAACACGTCTTCTTTTTAGGACGTGTAAAAGAGTTTGAAACCTCTCTTATATAGGCATAGCAAAGTAATAAGATGACAAAACCAAATCTAATTTCTTGTTATGAAATCAAAGGAATAGATTTCCTTTACTTATCATAGATCAACAAGTTTCAAATTTAACCTTGAAACAAACTCAAATACAATTTTGAGTAGATTCTCAAAATTCAAATCAAATTAAAATTTACCCCAAAAATTTAAAAAGGGCATTCACTTCACAGATTAAAAAGTTCACAAAATTTCACTTTAAATTTTAAAATTCAAGAACTACGAAAATTTGATTCTATTTTAGATACATAGGTAACTTAGATATAAAATCTAGGTGCAGTTATAATTTTCAAATTCAAATTAAATTCAATATTAGAATTACCTAAACTTAAATCTCAAGTCAAAATTCTAAAATCTTTTAAATTCCTCATACGATCATATACCGAGGAATTATTCAAATCCAAATTTGAAATAAGAATTATCCAAATTCAAATATTAAATCAAGTTTTAAAATGGCCTTTTAATTCCTAACACGGTCATATAGGAATTATTCAAATCCAAATTTGAAATAAGAATTATCCAAATTCAAATCTTAAATCAAGTTTTAAAAAGGCATTTTAATTTCTAACACGGTCATATACCGAAGAATTTTATAAATTTCAAATCTTAAGTCAAAATTTCAAAGTCCTTTTAATTCCTAACACGGTCATACATCAAGAATTATACAAATTTCAAATCTCAAGTCAAATTCTCAAAGTTCTTTTATTTCCTTAAATAGTTATATACCAGGAATTATCCAAATACAAATTTCAAATTATCCAGACACAAATCCCAATTCTAAATTCGAATTACAAGTGGCCTGATCCCTCAATGGGGTATGTAGGCAACTCGGCTAAATTCATCGAGTTCAGCCGTAATTTTAAATCAACTCAAATTTTCTAAATTCACAAAAAATAGTATTTACTGTATTAATTGGATTAAAAGGTTTTTTCTTATACTATCGGATTGTAATTAAGAGGTTATTCTTATAATCTTGAATGTATCGAATTAAAAATAATAAATTTCTATGCTAATTAAATCTTATTATATGTGAAGTTATGTTGTGTGTAAGATATTATTTCAATATTAATAAATATTTTCACTCAACATCCTCGTTACAGGACGCAAGTCCCCGGATCTCCCTTTTGCCGGACGTAGTTCCCCGGATGTTCCTGGCCTCTCCCTTCTCCAGCACCACCATCATATTAGTTGTTGTCGAACCAAGAACCACTTCTCTACGAGCGCGTCTTTTCTACCGCACAAGTATTTGGGGCTTTGAAAATTGTGAAGCACGTGCCCGAGGTTTTCGAGTTGATCCACCGCCCATATAGAAGGCTTAGCTTTACATTTCCTAGTGTCATGGTCAAGCATCCCACATCGGAAACATATGTGAGGCTACTCTGATACTGTTTGGCACCATTCCTATTTGAGTTGGCACCATTCCTTGCCCCCATCCTCTGATACTGTTTCAGCTTGAGGTTACAAGATTGCTGTGTTCGGTTTGAGATGACGACATCCCTCCCAGCCAAAACATCTAGGAGGGGTGAGAGCTACTCGCCATGAGCAGGAGAGGGAGAAATCTGGTTTGGTCGAGGCAAGGACCTAGGGTAGGCTAGCTCAAGTGAGTCTTCCTACATACACAACTCATAGGGCATGAGAGTGTGGGTATCAAACAATGGAGATAATTATATTGGGTTACAATGTTGTTTATTGTCATCAATTTAAATTAAGAGATTCACTTAGTAATAAATTAGTGTGGATTAATTATGGTGAATTTAATGCTCCAGTATTTTTATTACTTGTTTTGTCACTTTATTTTACTTGCTTAGTTATTTTTATTACTTCCTTTTATTCATTACTTATTTCGGTAGTTCAAATAATCTTTAGAGCTTATCAAATTTAATAATTATTAAAAATTAAACACATTTATCGTGGGATCGACATTCTTATTTACATTTTATTACTTGAAGTGACTCGTGCACTTGTGAGCACAAATACACGCGACAAGAAGGAAACTTTTAGGCAGAGCAATCACAGATGAAATTAACAAGCTAAACAATCATCTCAAAAAATAATAAAATAAAAAGACAGAATTGCATGGTTCGGTTTTCTGACCTGCATCGACGGGCGATCTCAGGAAGTATTTCACTATGAATGAGAAAATTTGTACATCCTGATTTCCACCTTTTTTTTTTTTTTGGCTAAATGATTTCCACTCAGTTTCTTTCCTTTTCAAACAGGTATTTTTTAGTAAATCACAGTCTATCAGAACACTCAAGCTTACATACAACAAATGTTAAAGAGAGAAAAAAAAAAAAAAAAAAGAAATAAGAATTTTCGGCTAAAACTACTTATTCAGAAGAATGGAGTGAATAGACCTCCAACATGTGACGTGAAGCTCAGACATCATCATGTCCTTTAATGATGGAACTTGGTTTGCATCATAGCTGGGCTCCATTGAGAGCTTTTTCCTGCAAACATGTTATTGCATCAAAACTAGAAATTAGGAAGTATACTTCGCCCAGTAAACTAAACACTTCTAGTGATTTTCTAGAAAACACCAAACTTAGACATTATTTTAGGCTGCTCATCACATTTCTCTAATTATTATTGGACAGAATGAACATTATTATCAACAGAGGCTACAGTTGCCAAACTAATATGAATTCAAACATGACAATTTCTGACAAAATGGTATGACAAATTTCTTTCCTTAAATTCAACAAAAAGATGAAGGCAATCGAAGGCGTTTCTTACCATCTTTTTGAGTAATATCTAACGTGGAGGAGCTAAGGATTAACTGCCTCTTCTCCGGATTTCTGGATGTTCTGTTACGTAACATAGCATGTCAACATGAAGCAAGATCAGATGCAATATTCAGTTCCAAATACGATGACGAAAATATGTTTTTAGACTTAAAATATTAAAGAGAAATATAAGTTTGAACTCGTTTTTAATCTAGTTTTAGAAATGTTTATTTATTACTATTATTTTTTTTTCTCGTATCAGATTAACGTTTTGTAATAACTTGTATTTCTGTAGTGTTAATGACCAATAAAAGATATTAATGCGAGGAATTGAATCATAATGTCTATAAATAAAACTACGTCTTTTTATTTTTTATTTTTTATTTATTTTAGAAAAGCCAGTTCTGTTTAGCTTTTCAATTTGATAAGGTTTTTTACAAGGCATTTGTCCTCATCAGTCCTGTGTTAGTTCTCTACACTATGGCATGGCACAAGAAGAAAGTGTCGAAACAAACAAGTTTAGGGAACCGATGCACATACCTTTTCGATGGACGAGTCACCTCTTGAGTTTGAATAATCCTCCCAAATCTTTTGGACTGTCGAATTAATATCACCTTCCCAAATCTGTTTTCTGGTAACACAATCATATTCAATTCTATCCATCCACCGTTTTCCAACTGATTTGAACATATCTGCATTCACTATTCCCACGAAAATTTCATTTAACTTTTGAGTGGTTATAATTCCACGAGAGAAACTTCTCATCTCAGCGCATTGACTTAGAATCAGTTTTTCCAAAAGTGGCAATCTCATTGCAGCATTACCAGAGTAGAAGCTCTCGAGACTAGGCAAATTGTGAAGAACTACAATCCTCAATCGGGCGAAAGCAAACTCATCCTCTGTTTCACCTTCCTTGCATGCTACTATTTCCCTTATTTGTTTACAATCATCGATGCTCATTCGTGTCAACTGAACCAGACTTTTGGCAGTCGAGGAAGATAACAAATTTGACATTACATTGCAAGATGATACTCTCAGATCTTTCAAATTTCTGAAAGCCTCTAAGAATGGAACTAACTTGTTTAACCTTTGACAACGGTACACACTAAGGGCTTCTATATTTTGGAATGCCTTGCCTGGCTTGACATTTTCTGCATTCTCAAACAGATGCCTTAAGTTACGAAGAGACATTAATTGCAGTGCTCTCACATGCAGGAGTGGCCCATCAGGTTCTTGCAAAGCGTCCGTTTCTTGATGTTGGCATATTTCTTCCACGAAATAACCCTTGAGAGAAAGCTCCTCAAGATCCTTAAATCTTTGAATGAATTCAAACGGGAAAATAGCCGACTTTACGTCATTGTAGATCAGCGTTAGAAACCTCACCATGCAAAAGTGCACAGCTGAAGATTGAGGATGCCGCATCTTTTTAATGACTTGCCGAACATCCATTTCCATGGTTTTAAGCTCAGGAAACATAACCTACAAGATGATAACTGTCAATATTTGAAGCAAAATGGGAAAATTAAAATAACAAAAATTCGGAAACGCGGTTTAGTAATCAATGCTCGTTATGTAAAAATATATATTCAAAACAAATGGGAGTCTTTTGACCAAATAGATAAGAAGTATTGATAACTTTAAACATAGATATATTCAAAAGAAATAAAATATATATGGAACATAAAATGACCTTTTCGCTGAAGAAAGGTTGTTCAATTATCGATTTGATTTCTCCAGACATGGGATTAGCGATGAATGTCTTCAGTCGAGGACACTCTTTCACGCCCAGACGGTACAACAGTGGAAATTCGATAAAATCTCCAACGCAAAATTTCTCAAGTTTTGGAAGATTTCTGAGCACAAGAGTGCTTAGTTTAGGGAAACATATCCTCTCCAAACTTCCTTCTCTTTGTTCCTTTGTGATTAGTATCTCCTCCATCATCATACATCCTTGTACATTTAGATGCTTAAGATGTGCAAGGTTTCTTGCTATATCAAAAGATAAGAGATGCTTTAGATTATTGCATTCGAACACCCACAGCTTCGTTAAGTTCGGCAAGTGAAAAGTTGTTGGAAGTTGGTCTGAGAACAAGTCTTTGAATTTCATTCCGGATAATTCCAAGGTCTCCAAGCGAGGGAACACAACCTGCAAATATTATAATTCCAAATTATAAAGCCTAATAATTTACTTCCAAATGTTCTCTATATACGTGAACAGTACTTACTACTTAAGAAACTGTATATTCTATGAAAAAAGCTCCGGGAAGTAAACTAGTCTGTTTGTCCAAATTAGGATAAGAAAAAACATGCCTTAATTAATGTCCGGTTGCCCACTTTTTGAATATTTCCTCCAGTTTTGTTTTAGATTAATAAAACAATATAATCACAGTAATTTAAAAATAATGGCATAGCCTTTCGATTAAACTTTTTTTTTTTTTTTTTAAACTAATCTAGCCTTTGATTGACAACAACTGATATTATACACACATATATACACGAATTTCCTAAATATAAGAAATAAAATTACGATTTTATCAAAAACTGACTAGTTATAAGATCAAACATTAAATGAAAGAAAAATTCTGTTTATAAATATGCTCAATATTACTGGTAGTCGAAAATGATTAGCTAAGGTACGAAATAGAATTATAACGAACTTTATTACCTTCTTGCTAAATAAAGGCATGGGATAATCTAATAATGAAGCATCACTTGTCTCCATCTCAGACCGAAAGAAATCAACAAGCTCTGGTAAATCTTTTAGAGTCAAGGAGCGTAATTCAAGAAACTCAATCTTATCTGCAGAATTATGGGCGTCATGTTCAATTTCATGTACAACTATCTCTTTCATCATCTTGCAATTAGTCACTGTAATTTCTTCAAACTTTCTAGCGATAGATGAGGAGAAGAGATTCTTCAATCTGTCACATCCTTCTACTGTTATAAATCTTAATTTGCCGAATGACTGTGCTGCGAGTTTGCCACAATATATCTTTTCTAGATTCATCAGTCTAACGAGACACAATTGTTCCAAGTTCTGAAACACACTACAAGGTTGAGTGCCCGTTGCATTGACAACATATTGAACATCATTGTTATCTCCAAACCCAAAACTCTTCACTTGTCGAGAGCCCTCCTCATTTAACTCATAAACAACATTGTTAACACCCGCGAAGCCATATAGGTATAGTACTTCAGATCTTTTAATGATCACCTCAAGACCATACTCACCTGTGAGATTGTGCCCAGAGAGCGTAAGATGCAAACTATTGTGGTTCTTGAACTCTGATTTTACTATATGCGGATCATATGGCATGCCAATCGATAATTCAAACCTCTTCAATTTCTCGCTGAATAAAGCTTTTGGTAAAACATCGATGTCTGGTATACTTAAACATACAGTGGACAGATGTGGCAAAGTTTTCAACTCAACAAGACTGGCATTACTTCGTTCTCCATGGACTCCTTCAGCCTCCCATTTTAGAGGGACTCCTTTCATATGCAACTCCTCCAACCTTAGTAAACTCGAGATGACACCAGGTTGGATCACCTCTAGGCGCTCACAATAATTCAAAGTCAGCATTTGTAGATGAGTTAATTGCCCTATATGTTTAGGCAGTACTTCAATTTTGGAGAAGGAAAGGTCAAGCATCTTTAAATTTTTTAGCTCCCCAATTAAAGTAACCTTTCCCATACACCGATACAGGGACAACGCTTGAAGGTTTTGAAGTAGACTGAAAGACGTAGGAAGCAATCCTGCATGTACTTTATTCAAGCGTAGCACTTTGAGCTCTTTTTTTTCTTCAAAATATTGCTCAGGAATTTGTAAATGATTTCGACTCTCGCCGAACACAAGTAATAGCTCAAGCTGAGGGCATTCTAGTTTTTCTGGGAGCTTGTTATCATCTTGGCCAACAAATAAGGAAATTGCAATTGAATCTGTGAGTCTTTTCTTGGGAGAAAGTTCTCGATCAAACTTCTGAATATTTGCAATATTGTGCATTTGTCTATCTTCAGATGCAATTGACAACATAACATCACGAATAATATCATGCACTTTCACAGCTGTGCCATCGAAACCACCATCTAACAATAAACAACGCAATTTTAGTTTATTAACTAATGAGTCCACCCGATTTCTTGCCTCCTCTACCGTATAGACTTCACGAAACAAGCCCCAACCCACACCATATATCATTAAATCGTCAGCCTTTATGATGGCATCTTCTCCATGTAAGCTACAAAGCAACAACAATGACTTTGCTTCGTTGTCACCTTCTAAAAAATCATAACTCAACTTTATGCTCGCATATACTTTTTGATCTATTCCCTCTATGTTTGTTGCGATACTCCTTTTCAATTGTAGCAAAGCGTCTTCCCAAATTGACAAGCTTTTATTCTTTAATGCATGTGCAACTGTTGTTATGGCAATTGGCAAACCTGCGCATTCCTTGACGATGTCTCTCACCAAAGGTTGGAACTTAACATTCTCATTAGAAATGCCTGCATTCTTCTTGAACAAATCCATCGCTTCTATATTCCACAGCATTTTAATTTCCATATTCCTATCAGCACCCATATGATCTTGTAGAACATTCAGGGATCTGGAGGTCAATAATATCCTGCAGCCTTTTTGATCATCATCAAAATCAATTCCCACAGCTGACAAATTAAGTTCTTTCCAAACATCATCTAGGATAACAAGGATATTCGTTTCTTGACTTAATCTATGCCGCAACCTTTCCGCTCTCACAATTTGGCTTTTGATCTCATGGAATTTTTCTAGACCCACCTGCTCTGCAATTTCTTGTTGAATGCTACTGACATCCGGAGTTTGGGATACAATTGTAAAGGCTACTTTATCAAACAACTTTTCTTCCTTGGCTATTCTGGCAACTTCTTTCGCAAGCATAGTTTTGCCAATGCCACCCATGCCGTAGATCCCAATCATCCTAGTATTAATATCTTTTAGAGCCTCTATGATTTCTCTCAGAGTTTGAACTCTTGATTCAAAGACTTCATAGCCTTTATTCACAACAGAAGTAGGAATACAAGGACGATAGGAAACCTTGTCAAATTTGCAAGCCTCAATTTCACTCAAAACAACTTGCACCATCTTCTTTGCTTTCCTGCTGAGCTGATGTCGTGACAGCAAATTCGGAAACGCCCCATTGTTACACGAGCATCTTGCCTTTGCATGATCTTCATTTTGCAAAAAGTCATCATATTCTTCATTGATCTTGTCTACGTCGCTTAGCCAGTTTTCAACGTCGCCTTCAATTTCTTCACCATTTCTTCTAGCCTCCTCAATGCGATGCTGCAACCTATCTTTGGTGAAGCCCAACTCTTGAATTTGGATTCTAAGGTTATCTACATTTTTGTTATAGTAATATTGATAACCCAATTGGCGGAAAAGCGGTTTGACTGTAGACTCTGCAGACGTTGCAACAATTGAAGTAGCAATTCCAATGAGAAAGTCCATGCTTTCAAATGTACTGTTTTGGCTATCCTACTTGTTCTTGACACTACAGAAATTATATCCAAAGAAAATCCTCAATTAGCAAAGAGAAGAACAAAATAACTGCAATAAGATTCAACAAAATGGATAGAAGAGAGAGAAAAAAAAAAGAGTAAAAATAATGGCTGACACACATACTTAACAATATCGTCCTAGGGATGTCCACATAATTACCTGGGGCGGGCATGCAGGTTTTGCGTCCCCACTTCAATTATTATTTTATAATATATCGTTTTATATTTTAATGGTGTGCCCACTCAACATATATATAAATGGCAAGGTCTTTAAACATGCACTTATTATTTACTGGATTGAAACGGCAATTGTATAATTCAGCATAAATCGTGTATATCATGTAAATATATATATGTTAAATAATAAAAAAGGGCAATGTATATTAATCCTTGAAACATGTATTTTTTATAGCAATTAAGTGAACACATAGCCTAAAAATATGTATATTGACTGATTTGTTGTATTTCATGTTAATGAACATAAGCAACAACGTATATTAATTATGGAAACATGTATTTTTTATAGCAATTAAGTATAATAATAGGGGTGCATTCTGATGCCTCAAAGGTTTAATGCATGCAAAATGAAAAATCATACATGATTTGAAAACAAGTGCACATTACAACATCAGTTAAGTAAATATATAGATCACAAAAACCCCTAGAGACATACTGTTGAACAAGAGTTTACACTTTCATAGCCTTCAGAGCATGGAAGAGCCAACTACGGGTAAGTTTTCACCGGGGAGTCCATTGATCTTGAGGATGGAGTTCTTTCTTATTTTCCGGAAACTGCTGACCTTTTCACTAGGGAGTCCATTGATCTTGAGGATAGAGTTTTCTCAATCGAACATCTTTGTGTTCTTAGGTTTCCTTTGCCATCTTTAATTCTCGAATTCTTCTCTCTCCTCCAAATCTAGCGTTTTCAACTTTCGCCTGTCAGTTTTCATATTTTATCTTGCACATACTTGGCAAATACAATTGAGGGTTATGATTTCACTTTGAGTAATATTTTTGAACTCTTTGACTTGGTGAATGACGAATCTCTCTTTTACTACTTAAAAACCACAAAACGATTTTCGAATGTTTTCCAATCTAGACTTCACCGAACCTCTTAATTGGGAAAAGTACATCATAAGAGTTCAAGGTTTTTGGCGTTCCAATCCTTCAACCCTTCTTCCCAACCATATCGGGCGTGTCAATGCAGAAATTCCGGACCAAACTCAAGAACAATGTTAATGAGGAACGATACCATTATCTTTGCAAAATTTCTTGCACCAAACACCTCGATGCTCAACAACTTCATTCTCGTCATGCCCTTCCCAAGTTGACAGATGAGCACTTTCGTGCCCTCATTCTAAGTTTGTGAATTTCCTCCAAATGCTACAGTTCAAGAGTTCTCAAATCTTCCGTCACTAGTATCCACGCGGTCCCTATTTCCGTCAAAGTTCCTAGTGATGCTGACGTGTCACTTGACAATTCTAACACCTCGCAGCCCTCTAATCCAACACTTCCCCTTCTTTAAATTTTGACAAAACACGACTGTTATTTTCTTTCCCAAAAACTTCTGAAGCTAGTGCAAGTATGAGAAATTCTCCACCTTGTTTTTTTTACTCGCACCCATCCTTATTCTCACCCTTACAAGTCCAATGAATCCCGCCATTCTAAGGATCAACTGGTCCTCCAACTTTGTCTTGAAATCTCCAATCCTCTTGCTCTTCCCACTCCTCCTTCCTCTAAATAGGATGGATACAATCTTCCACTTTCATCCAATGACTGGACTCCCACATTCCGCAAGCATGAGGACTCTTGGATTCAAAGAGATGATTATTGTCCGGCTCCTGATGTTGGGATGACTATTGCTTTCAACTTGTAAACGGACAAGGACATTGAAATACAGAACCAATTTTATTTGTCTCAGTTTGAAGAATTACATGCTACGAGCTTATCATATCAATAACAGATCCTTAGTGGTTTGCTTCATCAATACAAAACTTTAGATAACGAGCAGCAACTCCAAGAACGTGTTGACGTTCTGAACAAAGGCCTTACTAAAGAGAGGAGCAAAATGTTGCAAAAATGAACTTTGCTAAATTAAGAATGAGTCTGTGAAGCTAAACATTTATGACTACGAGACTATTAGTTCCCTTCAAATTAATTGGAAGTCTGCAATGGAAGCCCGAGATTCTCTTGCTTCTGAAGTTGAAGATTAAGTTGAAGGCGTAGTCTCCTTCTTCTGATGAATTGACTCTTCTCTAGGCAAAGATTTCTTGTTTAAAGAAGGAACTCAACATCGTCTGTGGACTGGAGGCCCTTCTTCTAGTGGCCTTTCTTATTTAGAACTTTCTTCCTGGTGTGACTCATTGAGTCTTCAGGTTAAAAAACTTCGAAATCAGTTCATCAATATTAGAGCCGGACTAAAACTTCTTCTGAGGGTGAGTTCGCTATGAAATGTATCAAACTCAAAAGTAAATGTGAGTCCCTTGCAGAAAGAATTGAAGAAAAATAGCACGCTTGTATGGTTAAAGTTTTCACTATCAAAGGCGATCAAGGCTTTGAACTTGGCTGGAACTATGGAAGCCATTTTTGCAGAACTATGGATTCAGAAAAGGCTTGGCATCAGAATCTTATTTGCTTGAAAGAAGATTGGGGTTTTTCCTTTGCTTCCCCAATTCCCGTTGCTGAACAACCCGCAAATTTGAATTTTTAACTCATTTTGTTATTCTTATATTCAAAGTTTTCCTTCTATTCTGCTCGTACTACTTCTCTACTTTCTTACTTAATGTGACTTAAGATACGCTTATCTTTTTGCAACATTGCTTTCATTTTTCCATAATCAATTCAAAGATCTGGATAGGAATTTCCATTCGAGTTACCTTAGTCAGGATTTCTATCCAGCTTGTTTCGTCTGGCATTCCCCATTCGAGTTAATTCATCTAGAAGCTCCCATTCATACTATTTCATCTAAGTTTTCAACTCCTTGATCAACCGTAAGTTAATCATCATCTTAAGCAAACTTTTTCCATGCTCTCTACTACACTCAAACGTGTAGCCATGGTAAGAAAATGAGAGGAGAAACTTGAAATCACACCTTAGAAGAATGAAGAACAAGTTTTGGAGACAGTAATCCGCGGTAGTTTTGTTGATTCTCGCTTAAAACTCGCTTCTCCTCACTTTTGGTGAATTTTTTTTCCCTCTCTTGGCTGAACACACTCTGGTTTTTGGCATGAAAAAGTGAGCATTTTATTGTGTTTTTACCACTTAAAAACCGGTTGAAAAAAGAATGATAGGGGCAATTTCAGACTTTTTAAGGTCCTTTTTGCAAAATTCACTAAAAATATCTTTTTCTTTTCTTCTTCCCCAAGTTGACCGGCCACCTCACTACCCACATGTCATAATCTTAGCCCTCCATCCAATAAGTCACTTTAAATCTCAACCATTTATCTCTAATAATTATCCTATTTTGGTTCAGTTTTATTCTTATCCGGTGTGCGTTTTATCTGCGTTTTTCAGATAGTTGGTCAACTTTGTTCAACCTTGACTAACTTTTCGAGGGCAACCTATTGGTCGACTCTTGGTCAATAAATTTTGACGTCAACCCTAGTCAGTCGAAAGTCTTAATTTTCTCGGTTTGGTCTTTTGATCTCTTTTTTTCGTTTGTTCTTCGTTCCGATTGTTTCTAAAACCCTAAAATTGACGTTTTTAAAAACTTTTTCATTTCTTCATCTTAATATTCATGCGTTTGCCAACTTATGGGTTTAACACAACATTCTGTGCCTCTTTCTTAAATACAGTCTGAAAATCGGTAACTGCATCATTCCTTAGAACTTTATGCTCTTTAGCTTATAGTTTGCTATTCTATATTAATATCAAGAAATACTTATCATAAAAGTATTCATATTAATAATACAAAGGATTCCAGTAAATTTTCAAAATTTTCGAAATGAATATTATCATAAAATTTTTGAAATAAAAATTTTCAAAAAAATTATTGTATAAGATAAAATTTACCGGAATCCTTTGTATTTTTATGATAAGTATTTGTTGATATTAATATAGAATAGCAAATTATAAGCTAAAGAGCAGAAAGTTCTAAGGAATGATGCAGTTACCGATTTTCAGACTGTATTTAAGAAAGAGGCACAGAATGTTGTATTAAACCCACAAGTGGGCAAACACATGAATATTAAGATTATGAAATGAAAAAGAATTTAAAAACGTCAATTTAGGGTTTTAGAAACAATCGAAATGAAGAACGAACGAAAAAAGGAAACAGAAGACCGAACTGAGAAAATTAGGACTTTCGATCAAGTTAAATCAAGCCAAAATTTGTTGACCAAGAGTTCCACCAATAGGTTGCCATCGAAAAGTTAGTCAAGGTTGAACAAAATTGACCAAGTTGACTAATTGTCTAAAAATGCAAATAAAACGGCACCGGATAAAACTGATTTACCCCCCAATTGTGAGTCACTTTGTACCCTGATTTTCCTTATTTACAACTGCTTTGCTAATCCCAACCCCAGTAGCAAAGCCGCGTATTCTTTGCAATTTTCATTGTTTGTTGCCTCGAAGCTCAACTTCGCAGCATATTCTAGCTTTAAATCTCCATTTTTACAGAATTATTCCTATCCTTGCTCCAAATTGATTACTCGATCCATCCACCTCCAAAACCCATTTTGAATTTACCTCTTCTTCTGGTTTTGTTTTTTCTTTGAAATTTTGTTTCCCTATTGACACGCATTCTGAAATAAAATCTGCCACCACTTGACCTTTCTTGGCTATTCTTGGCTTTATATTGATTTCGTAAACTCACAGTTCTATTGACTCATTCTTCCTGACAAATCTGGCTTTGCCAATACAACCTTCAAAGGTTGATTAGTCAGCACTGTAATTGGATGCACCTCAAAATAATGTCTCAACTTTCCTTTTGAATTGACCAATGACAGCACAATTTTTTCATTACCCCATATCTTCGTTTTGTGTTAGTCGTCATCCAACATATATAGAACATTGGTTTTTGCCGTCCTTCCTCTTCCCTAAACAACACTCCACTTATTGCCACGTCAGAGTTTGCTAGATACAAGAACAATTCTTCTCCCTCTTATAGAGCTAATAAAATTAGCGGAGATAGAGTTTGCTAGATACAAGAACAATTCTTCTCCTTATAGAGACGTCAAATAGTCTTTTATTTTATTCAACACTTCATCTTGCTCCGACCCCCAATCAACTTCTTTGGTTTTATTCATTACTTGTAAGAATGATTTACATTTATTGGAAATTTTGAGATGAATCTTCCCAACGCCATCACTTTTCCTACCAACGACTGTACACCCTTCGTTGTTTCTAGTCGCTTTACATCCATTACTTTCTTAATTTGCAATGGGCTCGCTTTGATCCCCCTCCAACTGACCACATAACCAAGGAACTGTACTGAAGAAACTCCAAATGCACACTTCGTTGGGTTTAATTTCATTCTAAATTTCCTTAAAATATCAAAGGTTTCCCCCAGATCTTTTACATGTTCTTCTTTCCTCTTAGACTTCACCACCATGTCATCAATGTATACTTCCATGGTTTTCTCAATTTTGTCTTTGAACATCTTATTTACTAAGCGTTGATAGGTTGCCCCTGCGTTTTTCATTCTAAACAACATCACATTGTAACAGTACAATCCTTGTTCCGTCCAAAAACAGTCTTTTCCTGGTCCTGCACATTCATCTATATTTGATTATAGCCTGAAAATGCATTGAGGAAAGTTGTCCTTTCATAACCCGTTGTTGCATCCATCATCTGATCTATCTTTGGTAAAGGATAAATCTCCTTCGGGCACGCTTGATTGAGATTTGTAAAATCAATGCACACCCTCCACTTTCTATTTCTCTTCTGCATCAGGATGACATTTGAAATCCAGTTTGGATATTGAACTTCTCTGATCATCCTTATTCAGAGTAAATTTTGAACTTCTGTTGCTATAATTTCATTACGCTCCAGGGCGAACCTTCGCTGCTTTTGTTTCACGAGTTTTATTGTTGATTCCACATTTAAATAATGGATTGATTCTCTTGGATCTATTCCCACCATATCTTCATGCGCCAAGCGAAACAATCCTTATTTTCCTTAGAGATTCTATTAACTCTTCTGTCTTTTCCAGTTAGGAGTTTACCCAAAACTGTCTTCTCCGGTTCCTCTTGATCTAAAATTTTTGATCCAATTCTTCGATAGTAACAATTTTCTTTTCTTTCCTTTTGATTTCACCAGCCTTCCTTTGATTGTCATGCAACATTTTTACTTCCGCAACATCTTTCTTCTCTTCTTCTTCTGCCATGGAGATATTGTAGCAAACCTACGCCATTGATTGATCCCCACAGATGTCTATGGTTCTAGTTCCATCAGCTGAGAGACATCTCATTACTTGGTGTAGGGTTGACGCCACTCCTTTCATCGTGTGAATCCATCCTCTTTCCATTATTGCTTTATTCCCAGACTTAGTATCTACCACCAAGAATGTTACGTTTAGAACTTTATTTGCAGTCTGAACCTTTCAGCTTTATTCTGCTCCCTTCAAATCCAACTAATGGAATTTCACTTGGCTTCAACTTGATCTCCTAGCCACATCCTTTTGAACGTGGAATAAAATAACACATCGACACTGCTTCGCCATCAATTAACACCCTTTCGACTACCAATGGATCATCATGCAGAGTTTGGACTGGGGCTAAATCTTCCGCCCCAAACTTAATGTATGTAACTCTCTTCCTTTGTATGCCTGGGAGGTTAATTGTGCACACCTCTTTTAGGCATTCTCCTTTACGTTTCTTAGCGTTAAGTCCAAATCCATAATCTCCTACGATTCTTCTCTTTTGGTTTGGTTTTGGTATTTTTGCGGTTCCTGAATTTCTTGCGGTTTTGTAACATACTGCAATTGTTGGCCTTGGCACATCATTGCTTGAATTTGTCCCCTTAGACTTCTGTATTTCGCAGTTGTATGCCCATAATCATTATTTAACTCACAAATCTTCATGCGATCCCTTCTTTGCGAATTAGATTGGATTGAATTTGGAGGCCTGAAGATCCCGAAATGCTTGTTCTTTTGAAATATCTGCTTTGGAGTTGCATTCAATGTGATAAGATCTAAGATAATTCTCCAGAAATGAGAAGAATTGAGAAGAGAAAGATGAACTTTTATTGAATTGAAGAATGAATTACAGAAGCAGTACTTTGAGGGACTGCTGGTCCTCCCCTGCTTAGCTAATGAGCCAAGACTTCCCAAAATCACTCGGACTATTCCTGACCTCTCACTTTCCCAAACTCCCTTTTAATATTCCCTGCTTTCTCTAACTAATTCCCTAACCAACTAGAATCCACAGTAACTAACTAATAACATTCTTTCTAACAAGCTACTAACGTCTCTAACCAACTAACAAGTTCCTATCACAATGGTACTTCATCTCTAATTGTGTAGGGTTTGAATTTTTTATTCTGCCTTTCTTCTTCTATCTGAGATATCCTTAAGCGTTTGTCTACAAAATTGTCATTCCAATTGGGCCTAGGATTTTGCATGCTGTCCCATGGCCTTTTTGTTGGAACAAATCTCTCTTGTTGCCTTGTGTCTCCCAGATCAGTGTTCAACAATGCAGCTTTCGCTTTATGTTTTCGATACCCAGCTTCTTCTGCTTTGATGCTTCCCTCTGCTTCAAATATAATATCCGCCATGCTTCTAGGTCTTCTTCTTGTTAGAATCTCGTGTAATTCATGTTCTCTCAGTAGTCCATCTCTAAATATCATCGGTACAAGTTTGCATCAACATAGTCACATTGATTCAATTCTTTCGTGAATCGATCAAGATATGACTTTAAGTTTTCTCCAACTCTCATCTTTACATTCATCAGGTTCGCCATAGTTTTCCTCTCCTTCCTATTATGATGGAATTGCGAAACGAATTTGTTCGCCAGTTGTTGGAAATTACTGATTTTAGCCTGCTGTAACTGGTAGAACCAAATCGCAGCTGTTCCATTAACATTCTTAGAAACACTTTGCAGAGAAGTTTTTCATTCCGATTCTCTAAGAGCATGACCTGTTGGAATTGATGAAGAAAAACTATGCTTTTCCTTCGTACATCTTCATTTTTGGGACTACAAACTTCTCCGGTTTCATCTCGTCCAAAATCTCATCCGTAAATGTAGATTTTGCCATGCGCTGTGCTTCTCAAATTGCTAATTTCACCAGGGTCAGATTCTTAATTTCCTGAAGTTGTCCTTCCAGGCGATCTTGTAACTTTCTTAATTTCACCAGGGTCAGATTCTAAATGTAGGTTTTATGTTTGGACTTCCGGTCGGAATCTTTAGCAAGGCAGACTCCAGTACTTCCTCCGGATACCTTTTTTGAGACTTTTCTTCCTCCTTTCGCAATTTCTCTAAGCGAACTCCTTCTTAAATCATAGTCTTAACACTAATTTTAACCGTAATCAGTTTTCAATGCAAATAACTCCTTTCAGCAAACATTTTCTTTCATTTTGGTGCCTCACCCTAATCACTAGCATTTAAGATAATTCTCCAAAAACAAAAGGGATTGTTTATTATAACATAATTAATTTGGGTTTTCAACAGATTTATTTTTTTAATTTTTTATCGGCCGAACAATTCCTTTTTTTTTTTTTTTTTTTTTTTTTCTTATTTCGAAATTACACCCAAAAATCTGACCAGAAAGTCATAACTTTTGAAAATTCTTGCAAAAAAAAAAAAAAAAGCTCTTGTTAGTAGTACATGATGAAAGAAAGAACCTTCAAATCATCATTTTTCCAGAAATCAGCTGGGTTGACACAGAATTTGAATAAGAATAACAAGAAAGAAGGAAATTGACACAAACAAATGAGCGGATTAGCATCCATTTTTACAAGACCATACATCATGAGAATAATTGTGAAACATAATAATACGCAAAAAGTACATTACCTGATATATCCTGCGGCAACAAATAGAGACGTTACCTAGCTTGATGAAAGACAGAGCACGTATTTGCAAACTAGATTCCGGAGCCAAAACCAGTATTTTTTTATTTTTTATTTTTTTTTATAAATCTGAGCTATAATTCTTGTCAACTTTAGGAAAGAAAATGAAGAAAGGAAGTAAACTTTTTTTTTTTTTTTTTTTTTTTTTCTGTTGTTGGAAATAAAAGGAACGATAAAAGGTTTTCACACAAATTATAAAATACAAACAAGGAGACTGAAATCAAAATCAAAGGACACGAAAGGTGCGACTCATGGCTTTTCAGTTGATCGATGGATGGCGGAGGTGCTGTGGCTGGTTTAGAAATATCAATGAAAGAGTTAAGATGATAATGATGACTGATAGTAGGGGCGTAAGAATTAAGCCCGAACTCGAATAATCCGCTCGACCCGAATTCTTAGGTTTTTTTGAAAATAATTCAGATTTAAATAGTCTCAATTCGCACTGTGAGAATTGGGGGACGGAGCGGGCATTCTTAACCCCGATATGCCCCGACCCGGCCGTTTTCCACCTACCCCGGGCGTAACCCTAAATCCCTCTAATCACTCGCTCGCTCGTCGCCTCCCTCCTCAGTCCTCTCTCTCGCGCCTCGCCCTAAATCCTCTAATCACTCCTCATTCTCCGTTCCACTTCACCCTAAATCCCTAATCCTCACACCCGTGGTTCATCATTCTCCGTTCCTCTTCTTGTCAAAAAACTCCTTGTCGTTTGGTTTTCTTTTTTCCTCAGCCATGGCGGGTGAAGCTTACGCGCTCCAAACCGCCAACAACTCCAGTTGCAATTCGAAGAAGGTGAAGGAGAATAAGAAGAAGAAGAATAAGCGTGGTGGGACCAAGAAGAAGATGACTGCAGAACAGAGTCTGGCTTTGAAGTGTCTTAGAGAGTGGGTTTCCTTGGATCAATCTTCTTCTTCTTTGACTGCTTCTTCATGCGTTGTTGACGATTTTGGGGCTCAGAAGACTCTTGGGAGAGGTGGGGAGAAGTTGGTCTTTGTATTGCACTCTCATTCCAAATTCAGTGATGGGTTTCTCTCTCCTTCCAAGCATGTTGAGAGAGCTCACGGAAATGGGGTGAGTTTTTTTTTTTTTTTAATAGGCATTTTTGGAGCAAAAGCTGAAATGGGTTATGCTTTTTCTTGGTATGTTGGCTTTTGGATTTTTTTTTGGGTTATAATAATATTGTTTTTTATGGTGTATTTAATGTTGTGATTTTGTAATGAACAAAGTCCTTGGTGCTGACTTCATCAAACTTTCTGTTCCTGAAGATGAATTTTCTAAATTTCTTGTTGTAATCCCCACTAAAGAGATAAAAATAACAATAATAAATTGGTTGCATCTAAGTTTTCTTAATATTCGTGAGTTTGCTAGTATTATTCGAATGGTTTTCCAATTTATGAAAACTATTATAACAATAGAACAAACAAAGGAACTAACTTTCAGGGTTATATTAGAATTTAATGTATGAAATTATTTCCATTGCACTCGTAAACAAAACATGGACATGGCTTTCATATGTTTGTAGAATTGTCTTTATGTAAATTTCATACTAGTAGTAAAGTTGCCTTGCATAAATTTCTTGGCTTGAAATTCATGAAATCAAAATGAAGTTGTTCTAATATGGGTTTCTTCTTATTATGTAAGATGCATTTAAGAATACTTTTTCTTACCCGAGTTCAATATATTGCTCTTGTTCTTTTCCCTTCGTCTTGTAAAAGATAAAAGTTTATATTCACAAATACAATAGTTTCGACACCAACGTATCCTTAGAGCTTATTTTTTACTTAATGTTTTGCTCTGAGGCTTTATATTGTTCTAGGAAGTTTTTTCTATGTACCGTCTAAAATTAGTTTTTGTTTTAGCAACATTTAATTAGTATATCTGCTCATAACAGGTGAAAGTTCTTGCTCTAACAGATCATGATACGATGTCTGGCGTCACTGAGGCACTACATGCAGCATAGAGATTTGGGATGAAGATAATCCCAGGTGTTGAAATTAGTACAATTTTCTCCCCAAGGTAACACATGAACTTCTGACTTTCTAAAGACTATAGGTTTAAGTCACTTTAAACTTGGTCTTGAGAACTTTAAGGGGCTTGTTGAGCTGTCAGGTCTGTGATTTGCTTCAGATTTAGGTCATGTACTTGTGAATAACCATGAATTAATCGTACAGATAGTGTTGAAAGCTGGATATCTCACTTCGGTTAGTACATGGTTTCTTTGTAGGTGTCATATATAAAGCAGTTTAGTGGTCTTCCTTTAGAGCTTTATTAGTGCTCTTGATTAGGAAGTGGTTGATTTTGTTGTTCTTTTCTCTATAAAGGAGCGTGTCCTGTTTCTTGACTGTATTTTACTTTTTTCTTTAACAAATCATAAAACGTAATTATGCTTTTAGACTGTTAAAAGATGTATGAAGTCATAGATCAAAACTAGTTTTCACCAACCCAAGTAATCCAACTCTACCCGAAGTCACCCGATAGGTTGCAGGTTTATGGGCTTAAGAGAGTGTTGCGGCCCAAAGTTAATAATGAACAATACATTTTTGAAACATTGTTTTTTTAAGTAAATAGCATACTTTTAACTCATTGAAATAAATAGTATATTTACAGATAAATAGACTAACTATTCATCAAACGTTTATTGATAAATATTTAGCATAATTTGTCCGTAAATATATTATTTAAATACGTTTTACTTTATCCTATAAAATAAATCAATTTGCATGATTGCATTGATATAACCTACACGAATTAGATAAGAACTTTAGACACTAATAAAGGAAGTACTTGGAAGCAGAATTTCTCTGAAACGGCCGAACTTCTAAACGGATCACAATTATAAGGAAAGACGTTCTAGTCTCTTACTTTGTAAGATGATATAGACTTCACAGATGCTTATTAGATAAAAAATATTTAAGGACATTATTAGTATTTAGCACCACAAATTAATAGAAGATTGTGCCTTACATAGCGTAAGGCCTACTCTTTATTAGGATATAGTGTTGAATGTCACTAGTATTCTTCGTTCTTATCAAAGAAATTATACCGTCTTCATCTGTCATTCGATGAAAAATAATGTTTTTCATCTAGAGTTTCCGAAGCAGTAGAGTTTGTGAATGGTATTGCTGTAGTACCACAAGACGGCCTAATTTGAAATCTCAAAGTTGTACATGCACTGTAGTTAGATTCAAAATTGGGAAGCCAGTGATTTTACCAAGCAAATACTTGCAAAAAAAAAAAAAAAAATGCCAAGTGATTTTACCAAATACTTGCAAATAAATAAATAAATAAATAAAACATCATGAAAAATCTCTGTAGCGAAATTGATGGACAAAGGCTGGAGTAAAATGAGTAAGCCTTTCAGGAATCCTCACATGAAACTAGAAAAACCGTATTTGCCTTCAAACTAAAAAGTGAAGAACAGCAGCAAGCTTCAAACCAATTGTTAACTGCTTATTGGCAGTTGACTTATGGCATTTCCACAAAGTCACTATACATGAAAAAACGGCATTAATACTTATTACCTTAATGCAATTTAAATTAGTTTCATAGTCACATGTTTCATCTCATCAAACATGGCAGAATGAGCAGATTTTCCCAATTATAAATTAGTTTCTCATATTAGTCAAATTACCAATTGATCCCTTAAAGTACATTCAAGCAAATAACAAATTTCACAGTCATTTCTTTATTTGTTAGAGACTAAGAGAGAGTTTTAGATCTCCTACTTAAAAAATCTGATTTTGACTACTAAAGAAATTAAAGTAGCTAACAATCTAGCCATCCTTCTTCTTCCTAACAAAATTTCTCAGCTCATCGGAACTGAAACAAAACAAACAGAGTGAATAGCCCAAAAAGAGAAATTCTTCTCTTTTCTGTTTACTAAAGCACTCTCTCTTTTGACACTTAGATCCCGCTAGAATTTCTTTTCTTTTTGCAATTTTCTTCCTTATTACAATTTCACCCTAACACATAAAACTCAATTTTAAGTTCCTTGCAAATTACTTCCCCGTTTTATTTTATTCAAGTTTATTTAGAACTTCACGGTAAAACTTATCAAAAAAAAAAAAAAAAAAAGAAAGAAAGAAAAAGAAAAAAAGAACTTCACAGTGAAAGGAAAAAGTGATTCGGGAAAATAATCATGCTTAGCCTTATTATCAATGCTTTGGCCAGTAAGCATGACACAATTTGGTTTAGGTCAACCTTGTCAAGCATCGATAAGTGTTCCTTAAGTAACAGAACCTTGTTAAGCATCGGTTATCTGAAGTTCTTTTTTTGATAAGCAAATAACATTCAATGTTGTATGTGAGATTTATACTTAGGGGGTGTTCGTTTGGGCTATTGAACTTGAGTTGGCCCAACTCAGAGTCATTTTTGGGTGTAATGTGGCGTTCGGTAACTCATATTACAATCTTGAGACTCAGTATTAATCCGAGTTTGAAACATCAACTACCCCTTGAATTCCATTTACTCGAGTCTCCAGATGCTTACGGTGTCCTCTGCGAGAATCACGTTTTATTACCGGTGTTTATTACCGTTGTGTCTTATCTTTCCTTTCACATCTTCACCTTGACTTACGAAAGAAGCTTTCTCTTCTCCCACCGTCTCCTCGGCTGATTTCTCGGATTCACAGCGTGCTCCATCACGATCCTTCGGCGTGGGCTTGTACCGTCGAGGGCCTGGCTTTCCCTTCTTCTTTCACCCATAAATCCGTCATTACCACACATGAATTCGTGATTACGGCCAAATAACATACCGGATCCATTTCCTCGTCTTCCTCGTTTTCGTGAGTTTTCAAAGCGGCGACAATTGTGCTTGAATAGAGTGGTGACTCTTACGGCGAATTACTCCGTCGATGTGGTGTGACGTCGTTTCCCGCTCCAGCGTGGCCGTTGTCTCCGTCTGAGGTGCTTGGTTATCGTTGTCGTTGGCGAACTTTTGCGTGATCTGCCGGGGTGCGCTTTTGGAAACTTATCGAGCGAGGAAGCGACCTCGTTCCTCCATAGGATCAAACACGGTAATGACTCTGAAGCCATTGCTTGCCATTTGATTTTTGATGATGCTTACGAATATGTCTTCGCCCCTAATTTTGGGATTGAAAGAGTTTGCTTAGGTAAGTTTTTGCAAAATCTTTGACTCTGAAGCTAGGATTTTTTGCCATTATTTTATAATTTGCCTTGGATCTGCATTTGTTTACTTTACATTCCAATTTCTCAGCTCAAATGTGAAAAGAACATGCTCGATCTTCGAATTTCAGGTTTCTTTTTCTTCAAGGGAAAACAAAACAAACAGCAACCAAACAAAAAGAAGATACGAAAAAAAAAAAAAAAAAAAAATTCCAGACAACCAAAATAGGAAACAAGTAGCTCTTTCAATCAGAAAATTGTAATATGCCTTCTAGTATCAGAAAAAACAAATTTGAAACTAGACATAGGTAAGTTATAATATTTGGGAATTTTTTTGTGCATTTTTCAATAGATTTTTGTTTGATACGTTTAAGGGCTCTGTAATCTCATCTGTTTGCAAGTGAAAGATGGTTGCATGTAATTATTTTTGGTGTCTCATTTCACATGGAAATTTATTTCATAGAATGATTTCCTTCTTTCCTGTTAAAGTCTTATGCATGATTAAGTGATAACCACTTTGGAACTTTTCATAATTTATTCATAATTCTCCTTTTTTGGCCAAGCCAGACTTCCTTGTCTGCTTGTATAATGATTATGTATAAACGTGTTGTTTGTTCTTGAACTCCAACATAGATATAGTGAACAGATGAGAATGCAGTATTTTTGTTTCTCTTCCTGTAATACTATGTAACTCGTTCGTTTGGGCTGGATTTGATTCTTAGTGGTCTTTTATTCCGGCCCTGCTTCTCCTCTAGTAATTTGATGTGTGTGTGTGTGTGTGTATACGTGTTTTCGTAGTATGTGTAGTTTTATTCACACTATAACTTGTGTTCATGCTATTAATGTCTATCATCACTTGTTTAGATAAAATTTATCAACTTGAGCCAATTAATATTAATATCGTCTTATTTATTTTTAGAGAAGCCGAGTTGGTATAACTGGGGTGCGCCCCCAGTTATAGCGTGTTGTGGTATGACTTTACGTTGTAGCATATGCATATTTGAGATGCTTGTCTTGCTTTGCTTTCTTCCTTATGGTGTGTCGTGATAGATGCCGAGAGGGGGAAATGATGACGATACTACGCTTCATTGGAATCAAAAGCAAAAGGAGGAGTTGTTGCAACTCCTCGCAGAGTATAACTGTAAATACACCGGTAGGAAACCAACCCAAAAAACTTGAGAAGACTGGGCGACTCCACTACAAAAACATTTTAATGACCCAATAACGGCGGTCAAGGTTCAACAAATGAAAGTGCGTCTGAAAGGCAAGTTCGATAAGGAGGTTATACTACGTACAACCACAGGCCTTAGTTGGGATCCTGCGACAGGTGCTGTTACATTTACGGATGAGTATTGGAGCAATTTTGCAAAGGTAAATTTCAGAAGTTCATTTTTCCTTTTTGCATTAGTTAGCATCAGTTAGGATATGTGTTAAACGTTAGTTAACTTATGTCGTTCTTCTTTGATGCACAGAACAAGAAATGGGCTAATGCTGCGAAGAAGCAGCCCCTGAAAAACTTTGACCTGTATTACGAGGCCTTTGGTAGTACCCGTGCATGTGGAGAATTTGCAAACGGATTGGAAAACCCGGCCACTAAGCACGTAGACACAACTTCAATCCCGGCAGAAGAAAGTGAAGGGGGGCGATGTTGCATTCGTTAGGCAGCGATGACGTTTTTGTCACCACGATGCGAGCTGGGTTGAACACTGCTAGGAAGGGCTTGAATGTTGCATCCACCTCTAAGGCAATTGGTAAGAAATCTGTACGCAGTCAGAAACATCCGATTGGCGATCTAGAAGCAAGGGCACTATTTGGACTTACTTGTAGCCTCTATAGAAAGTAAGAATAGTAGCAGGGCTACCAGTTCTAGCGCTTCTCAGAACCCTGCCACCCCTATCACTCTGCAGCAGTGTACGGCGATTGTGAAGGAGATGGATCTTGATGATGACACTGTCATAATATTCTTAGAGGTCATTGGGTGGTTTCCGCACATGCATCAACTCTTTTTGGATATGACAGAGACGCAAAGGGTTGGTTTCGTGATGAGAACCATTACTTCTAGAACGAATCAAACTACCCAGCCTTCTACCATGACCCCTCCATCCATGGCCTCCAACTTCATGCAGCCCCCTATATATCAGAACTTCATGCCGACACCTAACTTTTACCAACAACCGCCAATCTATGGCCAACAACCTCCTACCTTTGGCCAACCACAAGTACCCAATTTCTCTCAACCACCTTACCACATGCAACCACGACACCCACCAATCCAAAACATGACCCCAAATGTTACTCCCCATCCCCCAAACTTTCAATGTCCACCACCTTATTACATGCCTAGTTTTCCACCTAACTCCGGTCATTTTGGTGGAGGAAGCAATGAGGAGTAGCTACTTGTTAGGTTTTTTTATTTATGAGGCTCTTTATGTATGAGTATTTATATTTATGAGGTTTCTTATTTATGAGGCTTAGACAGTGCCGGACAATTTTCTTAATTATGAGGCTTTTAACTATGTTGTAATCATTTATTGCGTTGCGTTGTACTTCGAAACTATTACTTCATTTGCTTTCTCTTTCAATTAGTGTTCTGATGACAGCGATGATGTTTTGCATTAAAGATTTTACTTGTTATGAAATTGGCAATTCTTTAGTAGTGACTCTTATACTTTGCCATTACATTATTGCACAATTTTAGAAATAATATGATTCTATTGTAACAGATTTGGCGAACAGGTTGTAATGTGGAACGGAGGGCCTTCGAACGCCTCGGCCAACAACACAATGGACGATGACTCGATGATGATTATGAGGTGGCGGGTGTCGGCGGCTATTCTTTGGTATTACCAAACATCGTTGAGACTCCCACCTCAACCTAAGCACACCTCCACGTTCACGGGTATTATGCGTGTTGATTACTTGCTTGATGGTCATGAGGGGCGTAATTCGGAATAAGATTAGGATGAGCGATTGTTGTTTTTAAGCTTTGAGTTCACTCTTAGAACTTAAAGGATATTTGAGACCCACTAGGAATTTGAACGTGGACGAGCAGCTTTTTATCTTTCTATACATTGTGTCCCAAAGCCAAAGCAATAGGGAATCGCATGATCAATGGCAGCATTCTGGATCCACAATTTCCAAATACTTTGAGGCTGTATTGGCGGCAATACATAACCCGCGGCATGATTTCATAACACCCCCAAATTTTAACACTATTGATCCAGTCATTACTGCGAGTGGAAGCAAGTATTTGCCATGGTTTAAGGTATGTCATTACTCATATGTCATATCGTTAGCGACTAACATTATAAGATTGGTAATCTCGTTGTTCTAATTGATTATAGAATTGTGTTAGAGCTCTCGACGGGACTCACGTCCTTTGTGTTCCACCATCAGGTAACCCCGAAGTATGGAGGAATAGGAAGGGTTTTTACTCCCAAAATGTGTTAGGGGTATGTTTATTTGACATGAAGTTTACCTACATATTAGCTGGATAGGAGGGATCGGCACATGATCTTGTGGCGTTCCTTCATCCGTAGTGGGTGCGAGAAAAAAATTTCCCAACTTCACCCGGTATGTCAATCCCAATCCTTGCTATATATGTTGATAAACAAGCATCATCGTTGGTTGCTTGACTTCACTAAAGAGTTGGTCGTACTTAATTATCGCTTTGTAATGGCGAATGCGAGATAAATACTACCTTGTAGACTGCAGCTCGTGAACAACGATTGTTTCTTGCCGCATACCGGGGAGCACATATCACCTTCAAGAGTATAGGGCAAGGCGTTGGGCGTCCTCGAACTTCAGCGTGAGTTGTTCAATTACGCATTCGTCCCTAAGAAATGCTATTGGCGCACTTTTGGTGTTTGGAAAGTAAGGTTCCGCATACTCTAAGTGCATAAATAATTACCCAATAGAGAAACAGATACAAATTCCTATTGCTTGTGCTGTGCTTCACAATTTTATACATATGTACAATAATAACGATGAGCTACTGAACCAGTACACACAAGACGGAGTTTCAGTTTTTGACATTGATCCAGAGAATGCAGATCAAGATGTTAATCAGAATCACAATCCTGATCGCGGAACAAAACAAAATTAGAACTCCGCAAATCGTAGCCAAATGAATATTTTGAGGGGAGAGATGGCAGCTAGCATATGGGCGGCATTGGAAGTATATCGCAATCGGTAGTTACATATTTGTTCTGAAATTTTGACTACCGTACTTATTTTACAATACGTTGTAATGAACTTATGGACATTTATGTTATTTATGTATATAGGTGTATTAATGTGTAGTCAAAAATTTCATGTCAATACTTGCAAAATTTTGGAGTTATGTTTTTGTCAAAGTGAACACAAAACTCAAGTTCACATCTCACAAATCATCCAAGTGAACACACAATTCAAGTTTCAAACACAATTCCAATTAAACTCATTTTTTTAACTCCAATCTTGAATTTGGAGTTATTGAAAAGAACGCATTCATAGTATTGACTAAAATAACATGCGAGAAAAAAGACTTAAAAGATAACACTTACACGGAATCTAAGGTTGCGTTCTTTTCAATAACTCCAAATTCAAGATTGGAGTTAAAAAAGTGAGTTTAATCTGAATTGTGTTTGAATCTTGAATTGTGTGTTCACTTAGATGATTTGTGAGATGTGAACTTGAATTTTGTGTTCACTTTGACAAAAACATAACTCCAAAATTTTGCAAGTATTGACATGAAATTTTTGACTACATAAATAACAGAAACGTCCATAAGTTCATTACAACGTATTGTAAAATAAGTACGGTAGTCGAAATTTCGGAACAAATATGTAACTACCGATTGCGATATGCTTCCAATGCCGCCCACATGCTAGCTGCCATCTCGTCCCTCAAAATATTCATTTGGCTACGATTTGTAGAGTTCTGATTTCGTTCCGTTCCGCGATCAGGATTGTGGTTCTGATTAACATCTTGATCTGCATTCTCTGGATCAATGTCAGAAACTGGAACTCCGTCTCGCGTGTACTGGTTCAGTAGCTCATCGTTATTGTTGTACATATGTATGAAATTGTGAAGTACAGCACAAGCAATAGGAATTTGTATCTGTTTCTCTATTGGGTAATTATTTATGCACTTGAGTATGCGGAATCTTGCTTTCCAAACACCAAAAGTGCGCTCAATAGCATTTCTTAGGGACGAATGCGTGTAATTGAACAACTCACTCTGAGTTCGAGGACGCCCACGTCTTGCCCTATACTCTTGAAGGTGATATGTGCTCCCTCGGTACGACGCCAATAAACAACCGTTGTTCGCGTAGCCAGAGTCTACAAGGTAGTATTTATCTGCATTCACCATTACAAAGCAACAATTAAGTACGGCCAAATCTTTAGTGAAGTCAAACAACCAACGATGATGCTCGTTTATGAACATATATAGCAAGGATTGGGATTGACATACCGGGCGGTGGAGTTGGGAAATTTTTTTCTCGTACCCCCACTACGGATGAAAGAACGCGCGCATCATGTGCCGATCCCTCTCATCCAGCTAATATGTAGGTAAACTTCATGTCAAATGAACATACCCCTAATACATTTTGGGAGTAAAAACCCTTTCTATTCCTCCATACTTCGGGGTTACCTGATGGTGCAACACAAGGGACGTGAGTCCCGTCGATAGCTCCAACACAATTCTGTAATCAATTAAGAACAACGAGGTTACCAATCTTATAATGTTAGTCGCTAACGATATGACATATGAGTAATGACATACCTTAAACCATGGCAAATACTTGCTTCCACTCGCAGCAATGACTGGATCAATAGTGTTAAAATTTGGGGGTGTTATGAAATCATGTCGCAGGTTATGTATTGCCGCCAATACAACCTCGAAGTATTTGGAAATTGTGGGTCCAGAATGCTGCCATTGATCCTGCGACTCCCTATTGCTTTGGCTTTGGGACACAATGTATAGAAAGATAAAAAGTTGCTCGTCCACGTTCATATTCCTAGTGGGTCTCAGATATCCCTTAAGTTCTAAGAGTGAACTCAATCGCTTAAAATAGTCACTGCCCATCCTAATCTTATTTCGAATTACGTCCTTATGACAATCAAGCAAGTAATCAACACGCATAATACCTGTGAACGCGGTGGTGTGCTTAGGTTGAGGTGGGGGTCTGTCAACGTAGATTTGGTAATACCAGAGCATAGCCGCGGCACCTGCTGTCTCATAGTCATCATCTGAGACATCGTCTATTGTGTTGTTGGGCGACACGTTCGAAGGCCCTCCGTTCCACATTACAACCTGTCTGCCAAATCTGCTACAGTTGAAGTCACATGTACAACACAGTTAAAGTTGAAATTATGCAATGGTGTAATGGCAAAGTATAAGAGTCACTATTAAAGAGCTGCCCATTTCATAACAAGTAAAGTCATTAATGCAAATTGCATCATGTCATCATAACACTAATTGAAAGAGAAAGCAAACGAAGTAATAGTTTCGACGTACAACACAACTTAATAAATAATTACAACATAGTTAAACGCCTCATAGTTAAGAAAATTGTCCGACATTGTCTAAGCCTCATAAATAAGAAACCGCATAAATAAAAAGTCTTGTAAACAAAGAGCCTCATAATTAAAAAGCTTAACAAGTAGTTACTCTTCATTGTTTCCTCCACCAAAATTACCGGAGTTAGGTGAAAAACTAGGCATGTAATAAGGTGGTGGATATTGAAAGTTTGGGGGATGGGGAGTAACATTTGGGGTCATGTTTTGGCCTGGTGGGTGTTGTGGTTGCACGTGGTGAGGTGGTTGAGAGAAATTGGGTACTTGTGGTTGGCCAAAGGTAGGAGGTTGTTGGCCATAGAATGACGGTTGTTGGTAAAAGTTGGGTGTCGGCATGAAGTTCTGGTATATAGGGGGTTGCATGAAGTTGGAGGCCATGGATGGATTGGTCATGGTGGAAGGCTGGGTAGTTTGATTCGTTCTAGAGGTAATGGTTCTCATCACGAAACCAACCATTCGCGTCGCTGTCATATCCAAAAAGAGTTGCTGTATGTGCGGAAACCACCCAATGGCCTCTAAGAATATTATGACAGTATCATCATCAAGGTCCATTTCCTTCACAATCGCCGTACACTGCTGCAGAGTGGTAGGGGTGGCAGGGTTCTGAGAAGCGCTGGAACTGGTAGCCCTGCTACTATTCTTACTTTCTATAGAGGCTACAAGTCGTCCAAGTAGTTCCCTTGCTTCTGGATCGCCAACCGGACGTTTCTGACTGCGTCCAGATTTCTTACCAATTGCCTTAGAGCTGGATGCAACATTCAAGCCCTTCCTAGCTGAGTGCAACCCAGCTCGCATCGTGGTGACAAAAACGTCATCGCTGCCTAACGAATGCGACAACACACCCCCTTCACTTTCTTCAGCCGGAATTGAATTTGTGTCTATGTGCGTAGTGGCCGGGTTTTCCATTCCGTGTGCAAATTCTCCACATGCACGGGTACTACCAAAGGCCTTGTAGTACAGGTCAAAGTTTTTCAGGGGCTGCTTCTTCGCAGCATTAGCCCACTTCTTGTTCTGTGCGTCAAAGAAGAACGACATAAGCTAACTCACGTTTAACACATATCATAACTGATGCTAACTAATGCAAAAAGGGAAAATGATGATAGATATTTACCTTTACAAAATCGTTCCAATACTCATCCGTACATGTAACAGCGCCTGTCGCAGGATCCCAACCAAGGCCTGTGGTTGTACGTAGTATAACCTCCTTATCGAACTTGCCTTTCATACGCACTTTCATTTGTTATACCTTAGCCGTCGTAACTGGGTCATTAAAATGTTTTTGTAGTGCAGTCGCCCAGTCTTCCCAAGTGTTTTGGGTTGGTTTCCTACCGGTATATTTACGGTTGTACTCTGCGAGGAGTTGCAACAACTCCTCCTTCTGCTTTTGATTCCAATGAAGCGTAGTATCGTCATCATTTCCCCCTCTCGGTATCTATCACGACACACCATAAGGAAGAAAGCAAAGCAAGACAAGCATCTCAAATATGCAAAATGCTAAAACGTAAAGCCATACCACAACACGCTACAACTATGGCGCGTCCCAGGTGTACCAACTCGGCTTCTCCAAAAATAAATAAGATGATATTAATATTAATTGGCTCAAGTTGATAAATTTTATCTAAACAAGTGATGATAGACATTAATAGCATGAACACAAGTTATAGTGTGGATAAAACTACACATACAACGAACAACAGACACACACACACACACATCAAATTACTAGAGGAGAAGCAGGGCCGGGAATAAAAGACCACTAAGAATCAAATCCAGCCCAAACGAACGAGTTAATGAACCACTATAAACTTTTGTTTTGTACTTTTAACTCAAATTTGTAGTTATTTTTTTTTTCTACGTGAGAAAGTAAACGAGTAAATTTTCTTCTTTTTGAATTTTTGTGAATAAACACAGTAATAGAAAAAACCTAGGAAACAACATAACAAAATAGATCAAGTATTGCATTGTGGGATGATTTTCTTACACAAAAGTCAAATTTTAGCATTGGCATAGAAATTTGGCATTCCATTAGTCATTAGAGACGTCCTAACTCTGTTTAGTTGATAATATGTTTACTTGAACTAAAATTGCAGACATTTCTTATTTGCAAATGCTACAATTTCTTTCAAACAACTAGTATCTACCTATCACGGACCCTTTGGCGGTTGTTTCAATCTGGTAAGTGCAGTTCTCATTACTAAAACACTAATTTTAACCAAGTTAGTTCTTAACCAAGTCCGTTCTTTTCGGTTTCTATACAAGTTTTACTTAGTTTTGGACTTCATATATACAATACAAATTTGAAAGAATTCAAAAAGAAAAGTCTAATATATGTTAGGCCTACATGCTTCGAAGGCTCTGGCTGACTGGCCCTATTTGGATGCACAATATTACAGGAAGAGAAACAAAAAAACTGCATTCTTATCTGTTTTCTCACTATGTCTATGTTGGAGTTCAAGAACAAATGACACGTTCACTTGCAAACGACACAAAGTGGTTATCACTAATCGGAGTCGAAGATTTTGTAAAAACTGCAAACTCTTTCAATCCCAAAAGTAGGGATGAAGACATATTCATAAGCATCATCAAAAATCAAATGGCAAGCAATGACTTCAAAGTCATTACCGTGTTTGATCCTGTGGAGGAACGAGGCTGCTCTGCTTCGATTAAGCCCAAAAGCGACCCCGGCGGATCTGTTGCAAAAGTTCGCCGACGACAACGACAACGGAAGCACCTGTATCGGAGACAACACTACGCGATGGGGGAAACGCCTCACACTACATCGACGGAGTAATTTGGCGGAAGAGTCAGCCTCACTCTATTCTAGCAAGAATTGTCGCCGCTTTGAAAACTCACAAAAATGGGCAAGAGGAGGAAATGGATCTGGGTATGTTATTTGGCTCAGAATCACGAATTCATGTGTGGTAATGACGGATTTATGGGTGAAAGAAGAAGGGGAAAGGCATGCCCCCTCGATTTGCCCAACGAGCGGACTGATCAATGGAGCACGTCAGGGAATCCGAGAAATCAGGCTGGCGGAGACGGTGGGAGAAGAGAAAGCTTCCCCTTTCTCGTGAGCCGGGCAGGAAGCATCGAAAAGAGACACAACGGTAATAACACTGTGCTGAAACGTGATTCTGCAGATTTTACTGTAGCAAACAGACTCGAGTAAATGGAATTCAAGGGGGTAGTCGATGTTTCGAAACTCGAATTAATACTCGAGTCTGTGATTGTAATATCACATTCCAAACGCCACATTACACCCAAAAATGACCCTGAGTTGGGCCAACTCAAGTTTAATAGCCCCAACGAACACCCTCTATCTTTTCCTCTAAAAGATGAGCTCCCTTCAAACTCTTTTGTTGAGTGCAATATGATGCTCCTAGAGAGAACAATAACAAAGCCACATATTTCTGATATAATGCTTCAACCACTTTTGACAAGTAAGCGCAGCTGTTAAATTTCAATTGTATTAACAACACTTGGATCTATAGAAGACTAAAAACGAATTTCCAAAAATGATCATAGGTGGTAATTCAAATATTAGGCTTGTCTTAGATTTATAAGTGCTTGGCTTGTAAATCAGCCTACTTGTATTTTGACCTGGACGAAGCATAATTTGTTACGTTTGTTTCGACTTCATTGTTGACATCTAAACGCACTAAACAGGTATAAATCAAACGATCATTCGGACATATCCAACTTCAGAAGCAATTTCTCACATGAAATATTCATTGAACATTATGACTCTGGCACAAAGTGTGAGGGTGATAAACTTGACGTAATAGTGAAATGCTTGAAATGTCAGTATTGTTAGAGCAGAGAATATTAACCCGTGATAGAGGCTTCGAAATTCAGGTAAAAAAAAAAATCTTTATAGCCTTGTAAATGCAAAATCTTCTACAAGATGGCAGAGGATTCTACAGATAAAAAGCAGAAAAGTACCAGAATGAAAACCAAAACGATTATTGATCCCGCATAAAGCAGGAAGGCTAAAAAAAACAAAATGACTCTGTTAGTCGCCAGAGCATAAGACACAATCCAAGGTATAAAAGTAAGACCAAATACCAACCTGGTCCCATACTTTGCAGATATAAAAGTGATTAGATGCTCCAAAGGTACATGGATAACAATTTGACCGAACCGGCAATGCATATCACGCAGCCTTCGGCAACATCTCCTTCAAGGTGAAGTGAGCTAATACTGCACTATACATCCCAAACATGAATTCTCCAACAGAATTCAAAACCACTCAACAACCACCTTAAGGAAGTTAGAGAACTACTTTGCAAGAACAATGGAGAAATTAGAAGTGTATAACTGTGGACAGTCACCTGAAAATTATACTTAATGCCCTGATAGGGGTAACAAGAACTACAGGAGAAAATGCATAGGCAGTAAAGTTTGGTATCTCTCCAACAATAACCGTATCAGAAAATACAAATTCAAGACAGATTCTGCACATTTTCAGTGGAATATCAAACTGATAATGTTACTTCCAAATTGCAACAAATGAACAAAGCAACTAGCTTCATGCGGAGATCAGGAGTTTGTTTCTAATGGTTAGAGCAGAAGAGTCCTAATTGAAATCAATCCCATTGAATTTAGATCATGAAAGCAGCACTAAGTAAGAACCATAACACAAGGTTGACATAAAACCTTATAAAGCACAAGTATAAGAATAAAAGATACTAAGGGAAAAAAAAAAAATTGCCAATGTAAAATGCAGATAATAGCTTACAAACTGCATCCTATAAGAGATAATGGTTCAATATATTGTCTCAGTTATTGAGGAAAAGAATTCATATATAGTATCAATTCTACTAATTTTACACTAAGTGAAAGAGTCGTGACACGAAAGGTTGTTGACAAAGTGTCATTGTTAATTCTATCATTAAGGGTTAATGTCTTGCAGCTTGTGAAGCAGCAAAGGAAAGCAACCTGACTTCAAAAATTTTTAACTAATTTGGAAGTTGTTCCAAGAATAGATCAACTATAGACACCTAAAAAGTTTTAGGATTAGAAACATATTCTACGTGCTTTAAGACAAGTGAGAGATTGTTGAAAATTGTGTCTTAAACGCATGGGATGTAATGAAAGATATTATTATTTATATAATAAAAGAGAAATTTCATTATTTATGTGTATATATTATTAAATATTATGTGAATATCATTGAAAATTTTACGATTATTTATGTAACCTTAAGTATTGTATATAAGAGTTATATACGAGAGGATAATATTTAAAGATAATATTCGAAACGATGTTCGTAATAAATTTAATTAAAGCTTGAAATCTTTAAATTAAAACATTACTAATACATGTTATTCTCATTTAGAATGGAACGGTGTTATCCGCATTGTTAATATGGTGAGATATTAAATTAGTGTATTACGCATTATGAGATTATGTGGAATCGGGGCACAGACACAATATGAATTTCTGATAATTTACGTTAAGCATAGATATTCTAATTGAGTCTACTAATAGTCATATATAGAATGATCTTAATCCTGAGTTGTTAGCATACTCCTATTTATAGATTTGTGTCTTTTGACTTACTCGGTACATATTTTGAGATTGCTAAATCATATTCCTTGTATCTTTGAGACATAATGTGAAGATCCTAACTTTTGAACATAATCCTATGCTCATACTTAACATTTCTTAATCTCTACCATTTACTAGTTATAACTTCTTAAAATTTCATGCCATTTTTTTTAACCAAGTACGTTAAAATGTTGTAGCATTTAGCTAGCATTCTGTTTTCAGCCTTTCCTAAAATGTTGTAGCATTCTGACAACATTCTGTTACATTAGTCATCAAAATACATAAGAAACTACTTTATTTTACATATAAAGTTCAGCAACGTTTCTAAAGCACGTGATATATCCACAACCCACTTACCAACATTCCACTGCTACATCCTCTCTGTATGCCCAGCATCAAGTTTCAGGGAGCCGGTGTCTTACCCGTGCTTCCTACAACACGAACAAACTTAATGAGCTTTCGCTCAACAGGTATCAATATATCATAATAGATGCAATAATTATGCATACTCATACATGCATTCACGTCATATAGCCTAGTACAAAATTTTAAACGACTTTCATTCTGTGTCATTCTTGTTTATGGATACCATACCGTTATATGGAATGGTTTCCGTGTTTCATTTTCCTGTCTTTTACTTCTTAGGGGCTCTGTCCTGTTGCACCATAGCATGCATAACCAGTGAGGAGTGGGGTAGCTAACCAATCCAACTCAGTCATGGTTTTATTTTTTTTATAGTCTCATAATAACCTTTCCTTCGAAGGCTGGTACAAAACCCTTTGCACCTTTTGTCTATCTCTCTCATCACTTTTCTCTCTCTCTCAAAAGGATACCCTCTTTCTGTGCACTTCTCTCTTTAAGCATACAAAACCCTACATGAACCACTTATGTATAGACTCTTATGAACACTAAAATAACTCTTCCTTAAAAATAGAAAACGGTAACTTACTCGAAATAATTACTTTCTCAAAACTAATTTGAGGCAATCACCTAACGTGAAATAATTCAAATCCTAAGTTAACTTTAATCTTATTTTTAAATTTATATTTTTTTTGTATTTTTTCTCTTTCGCAGACTAATCAAAACCAAATTAACCCAATTACTAAGTTACAAAACAGTAGGATTTCAATGTCAGCCTGCTATTATGGTTTACATTCTATAACATATCATGTTTATATTTCTTTTTCTTTTTTTTTCGAGTACTTAAAGAAATATATGGCTAATGAAAACAACAGCTTGGTCTGTTTGCTCTTTTTGTCTCATAGTCACAGATTCTAAAGGATTTCGATGGGTCTTCGTATGGAAGCAGTGACTGTGAAGGGGAGAAAACAGAGCAATAAATTAAGACCAACTTCCTTAATTCTCACACGAAAGCTTTGAGATCATATGAATATGAAAATTAACCAAGTTTTGAATTTATATAGATGATTTGCGACGTGGGTTTTACGCTGTTAGGATTCCTGATATTGTTGTGATTCCTAATCTTATAAGGGCTTTGCCAAAGAAGCTTAAGCCCCATGGAAAAGAAAAACCTCATTAATTAAAAATATTAATATACGAATATAGATAAGTTCAAGTTTAATAAATGGAACAAAGAGTAATCGGGAGAGGTTTAGAAACCCATTACACATCGAAGTGTTATCTAAAAAAGATTAAAAGTAAATGGAATAAAAAGTAATCGGGAGAGTTTTTAGAAACCCATTACACATCGAAGTGTTATTTAAGTTGACACTCAAGTTTCATATTTGCCCTTGCCCTCTCCTTTATATAATATCTCAAAACCGACGACAACTTACTGCATCTCTCTCTCTCTCTCGCACTTTCTCGCTATTCAATTCTTCTTTCTAGTTTCTTGGAAAACCCACAAAGGGTTTGGAATGTTAGCCAGAATCTGCTGCGAAATTGCAGCTGACCAGACAAACATCACAGAAGAATCAGAACCAGAAAAAGAACAAGTAAAACACTTGGAATTTCGCAAATCCGACAATATACGGCTAAAACGACGACAACAGGAAACAATGATGATTACTACTACTACCGCGCCAATTCATCACGGCAATGATTACCATATTGATCCCTTACTTCTTCCGTTCAAGAAACGTCGTCGTTTTTACGATCATTATCATGAAAAAGAAGGAGATGATCGCCAGAAAGTTATACAGAGCAACAAGTCTTCAGGTAATGGTTATCATACCGATCCCTCACTTCTTCCGCTCAAGAAACGCCATCGTTTCTATGATCATCATCATGAAAAAGGAGATGATCATAGTCAGGAAGTTATACAGAGCAACAAGTCCTCAAGTACTACTACTGTTAATGTTTATCATCAGAGCGGTGATAGTGAGCCCAGAAGCGACGTGGCTGCCTAACTCAAAGCTGAATTGCTCTGTAAAGGTTTCTTTTTTTTTTTTTTTTGGTTGTTAAAAGTGATGGCTTCCTTTTTTCGTTTCACGTAAGCCAAACAGAAAGTTTAATAGTAGTAATTAGTTTCTAGCTTATATATTATTACTCTTTTTTTTTTTTAATTCTCCGTTAGTAAATATATATATATATATATATATTCTTGGTGATGATCAGACATGCAATCAGTACTGTTGTTCCATTGCTATACGTTTCTATGGGTCCGTTCACTTCGCTGATTCGAGTTTTTAATTCGAGTTGAGATTTGATTTTATGTGAGAGCTTTTTACTGTAGTAAAAAAGTTAGATATAATTATTTGTGAGAACTTTTTACTGTAACAAAACTCAAATTCTAAACTCGAATAAGCGAAGTGAACGGAGCCTATATATAATAGTTGAAACCGCGATCGTCAGAGTAAAAATAAAAAATTATTGTAGAAATTAAAAATATATATAAAATTACAATTGTTTTCAGTTCAGTATAGATTAGAACGACACTTAAATTTATATATTTCCCCTTTAAAAGATGTATATTTTTACTTAAAATATGTATATTTTCTTTTATGATAAAATATATAATATATATACATATAAAAAAAAAAAATATACATTTTTAAAGAGAAAAATATATTTTAAAAAAAATATACAAATAAATGCCGCTCGAGTTTGGTGCCGGACTGGAGACTTGGCCTATAAAATAGAGTAAAAAAAGACAGATAAGTAAAAGAAAGAAGAGAGGAAAAAAGACAGAGTTCTTGACTTGAGAAATAATTAAGCTGTAGGCGGACTAAAAAAAAAAAAAAAAAAAAAAAAAAAAAAAAAAAAAGGGATGTAGGCTTAGCCGTGTTGTAAATGATAATGTTATTTTCTAGTACTGCGAGGATGGGTTGCTCCTATCCCGTGCATGGTTGCATGCTTTATTTATTTATTCTTTTTACACGTATAAAATATAACGTACCTGATATGCATGTGAGCCCACCGTAAGTCTTATAGTGGACACTTTACAGATACATGATTATTGAACGCATAATTATAAGTTAAATTTGTTTACTAGGTTCTCTAAATATTTTGTTAGAGGATCTGATGCGATATTATAATTAATGTGTTAATTAAAATTTTAATTCAATATTATTTATTGTGTTAAATTTGTATATAAATATATTTTTGATAAATTTATCACAAAATATAATATATGAAAAAATTTAACATTTCATTGTTATTAGTTAATATGTTTACTTTTTTCAATAGACATTACAACATTTGCATTTTCAATTATTTTAAAATTAAAGGTTTACTTTTACATCTTTTAAAATTTAATGAATATGGTAAAAAGAAATTTAGCATTGAAATAACATTAAATATGGTAAAAAGTTAACATGTTAAATATGCATATCATTACCACTCTTTTAAGTGTCAAAGATATATATAATAGGTTTAGCATTTGCATCCAAAATGGTCTTACATGGTATATTTTAAATGGGATAAAACATGGAGAGGATACGTCAATTGAAGCTACAATCATAACATACACACACATATCTCTAATCGTTTTGAGAGAATAATTTGGGTCCATATTATTCCACTTGGCTAAAACAACCACCACTATCTTTATCTTAGTCATATATTGTTATATGTGTGGCTATATACATGTGGGTGTGGTTTTAATTAGTGGTTATTTTAATATTTACTCATGAGTATCAATTTTTTAGTTATAAGATATTAATTCGACAATTATAATAAATTGAATTGTTAACCTAAAAATGTGTGACAATTAATGAAATTAGATTTTTACCATACAACGTTATCAAATTTCTATAATTTCTATATTTAATGGTAACCATCGATGAAAAAAACTTATCCACATATATATATATATATATATATGCATCATCGCCATCTTAGAAAAGTAAAAACACACAAACATTCTTGGGGTTTATAAGACTAGATTTGTTTGTAGATCATATATGTCCTTATTAGTGGATTCAGAAAATATTAGAGGTTGGATTCCTTTTAATTGGTGGTCATTCGCCGCGGCCACTTTTAAGTATATAACTTGTTAAATTTGAAATGAAATTTTTCCTTACGTTAACGTTTAATTGGATAATGTTTTTCATTCAAATTTAGTTTTTGTACTCTTAGTTTTAGGGTAATTAGTCGTATTTTATTTCAGGCAATCAAGATTGATTTTAATTTTTATCACATTCCTTTTTTATATGATTGGGATTAGGACGTGGTATTGAAGATGTTTGATTTCACTAATCGTAAATTTATCTATATTTTATGTATTTTTTTGGTAAGTTATTTTTCATGTATTTATCATTCATATATTAACACACAAGTTATATTTAATGGATATGCTTCAAAGTCTACATAATTTTTAATTTAAAGGAATAGGAAGATAAATAAATCTATATTTTTAACGAAAAGAAAAACAAAATCCTGATAATTCTTTGATTTAAAATTTAACTAAAATTTAAACTCATTTCAATATATAAAGAAAAAATATCATAAATTTTATTCTTCCAAAAAAAGATTTATAAATTTTTTAACTTACATTCAACTATTAATAGATTTATACTTTAAATTTAAATTAGTTTCAAATTGAAACTAAATTTTTAACCATATAGCTACTAAAATACCAAAAATAACAAATTAAATGTCAATTTTCAATAAAAAAAACCTAACGGCAGGGACTTTTTTGTTAACAATTCATTGTTCATAGGGAATAGATGTTACGTTTCAAAGATTGAGAGGTAAAGCATTACAAGGGATATAGTTTAGAGATAATTTTTATAGTTAATCTTAAAAATAATATAGGACACTACCGGTAATTAGCATCCCCACTTATAGAAGGTGGATCTCACACCGCGAGATCTGCATTACATTAATGAGTGGTGTTCATCGGTGCCTAATAATATTGTTATTATTTCTTAATTATTTTCAATTTTTCTCTCGTGATTTGGCAATAAGAAGGAATATTTACCCCTTAATTACATCGCCGCATAAGTGTGTGGCATCCAAATTAACAACAATGATTAATAATGTGTGCCGCTACAATTATCACTATTCTAAGGAGAGGACTAAAAAATCTGCACCACAAATATTATGGTATGGTATGCCTTTTTCAAATTTTTAACTTTTACATATTTGGGAAAAATCGGCCGCATTATTACTTAACCACCTTTAGATCTCTTTATGACATGAACTTAGATTCTTTTTCATCCAAATTTCTTGAAATTAATGCTTGTAATAAGCCTAATTAGTTGAAATTAACGCTGATAATAAGAATATAACAAATTCATCTCCTCCATTTTTTTTTTTTTTTAAAGCAGCTTACTTTATGTCCATGACCATTATGGTAATAAATTTAGTTGAAACTAATGAATTAAAATGTGGCATTTTTATTGTGAGATTCAAAAAAACATCCATTGGTAGAGCACTACTTTTTAACTGTTAGATTAATTTTTCAACAGTAAAATTTGATCTGACGTTGAAAAAGTAATCTAACGGTCAAAAGCAAAGCTCCTCCGGTTGAATTTTTTTGGGTTGCACCGTGGCAGCTGCCTTAAAATTTTGGATATCTTGAAGTTTTTCATGAGACAACTGTTGACTTCCTTTACCATTGTCCATTAATTAATTATTTTTGCTGTGGTTACCTTGAAACAATAACGTTTTATAGGGGTTCTTTTTTTTTTTTTTTTTTTTTTTTTTTTTTGGTGGTGTGTGCTCATTGGAATTTTCCCGAAGATGTTGTTCCTTCTGTCCACGAATAATCAGTTCTTAGTTTTCACTTGTTCCATTTTTTTTTTAAATGTCTTAGTTTCATCAATTTGTTTTAGTTACATGTCCTTTTTTTTTTCCGATACAATATATATATATATATATATATATATATATATGACCATTATCAGTGTTAACATTTGAGTTGATTACGTGTTTCGTTGATATTTAGTATTTGTAGTCTTATCTTATTTCACGTAATCATAATTGTACTTGATTTTATCTCATTCAAATGTTTATTGCTTATTATTATTATTATTATTTTAATATTTTTAATTCAATAAAACGTAAACTTATCTACAATATTCATATAAGTTAACGCTCAATTACTAGATATACTGAAAAGATCGGTCAAACTTGACGTAAATTTAAAGTCAAATAAAGAGGAAGATCATGAACAAATTATGCATATAAATTTCTTTTGAAAAAAAAAAAAAAAAAATGAAAAGAACAGTGTACGTTCAACAACAATGAGCTCTTCTTTCCATTGGGGCTTAGGCTTAGGCTTAAGCTTAGGCAAAGCCTTTGAAGATTAAGAATCCAGATAATATCAGAAATCCTAGTTCATATGGGAAACATAAAATCCACTTTGTAGATCGTCTATATAAACCTTAAAACATATTTAGACAATCAAATTCAATATTTCAAATAATAGATCTGAAAATTAAATAAGCCTATCTTTCTTACACTGTTTTCTCCCCTTCGTTTGGATGGCGATGACGATGAATGAAAGAAACAGAGTAAACTAATCGAGTCGTCAAGCTTTTGTTTTGATAAGTACATGTAAATATGTAAGAGGTAACTTTCTTTGTACGAACTCAAGAAATATGTAATATGTAATAAAAACATGATATGTTATAGAATGTAAACCACAATTGCATAAGCTTGCTTTGTTTGCTCTGTTTCTCTCATTCATAGTCACAGCTTCCAAACGATTTAGATGGATCTTCGTATGGAAGCAGTGACTGTGAAGGGGAGAAAACAGAGCAAGAAATTAAGACTGGCTTCCTTAATTCTCACACCAAAGCTTTGAGATCATATGAATCTGAAAATTAACCAAGTTTTGAATTTATATAGATGATTTGCGACGTGGCTTTTACGCCGTTAGGATTCCTGATATTGTTGTGATTCCTAATCTTATAAGGGCTTTGCCAAAGAAGCTTAAGCCCCATGGAAAAGAAAAACCTCACTAATTAAAAATATATTAATATACGAATATAGATAAGTTCATGTTTAATAAGATAAAAAAGATTAAAAATAAATGGAACAAAAAGTAATCGGGAGAGGTTTTAGAAACCCATTACACATCGAAGTGTTATTTAAAAAAGATTGAAAGTAAATGGAATAGAAAGTAATCGGGAGAGTTTTCAGAAACCCATTACACATCGAAGGGTTATTTAAGTTGAGAATCAAGTTTCATATTTGCCCTTGCCCTCTCCTTTATATAATATCTCAAAACCGACGAAAACTTACTGCATCTCTTTCTCTCTCTCGCACTTTCTCGCTTTTCAATTCTTCTTTCTAGTTTCTTGGAGATAACGAGTAGGACGACCCACAAAGGAAACAACAGGAAACAATGATGATTACTACTACTACCGCGCCAATTCATCACGGCAATGATTACCATATTGATCCCTCACTTCTTCCGTTCAAGAAACGTCGTCATTTATACGATCATTATCATGAAAAAGAAGGAGATGATCATAGTCAGAAAGTAAATCGATTAAAGTAATCGGGAGAGTTTTTAGAAATCCATTACACATCGAAGTGTTATTTAAGTTGAGAATCAAGTTTCATATTTGCCCTTGCCCTCTCCTTTATATAATATCTCAAAACCGACGAAAACTTACTGCATCTCTTTCTCTCTCTCGCACTTTCTCGCTTTTCAATTCTTCTTTCTAGTTTCTTGGAGATAACGAGTAGGACGACCCACAAAGGAAACAACAGGAAACAATGATGATTACTACTACTACCGCGCCAATTCATCACGGCAATGATTACCATATTGATCCCTCACTTCTTCCGTTCAAGAAACGTCGTCATTTATACGATCATTATCATGAAAAAGAAGGAGATGATCATAGTCAGAAAGTAAATCGATTAAAGTAATCGGGAGAGTTTTTAGAAATCCATTACACATCGAAGTGTTATTTAAGTTGAGAATCAAGTTTCATATTTGCCCTTGCCCTCTCCTTTATATAATATCTCAAAACCGACGAAAACTTACTGCATCTCTTTCTCTCTCTCGCACTTTCTCGCTTTTCAATTCTTCTTTCTAGTTTCTTGGAGATAACGAGTAGGACGACCCACAAAGGAAACAACGATGATTACTACTACTACCGCGCCAATTCATCACGGCAATGATTACCATATTGATCCCTCACTTCTTCCGTTCAAGAAACGTCGTCATTTATACGATCATTGTCATGAAAAAGAAGGAGATGATCATAGTCAGAAAGTTATACAGAGCAACAAGTCTTCAGGTACTACTAATACCGCGCCCATTCATCACGGCAATGGTTATCATACTAACCCCTCACTTCTTCCGCTCAAGAAACGCCGTCGATTCTATGATCATCATCATGAAAAAGGAGATGATCATAGTCAGGAAGTTATACAGAGCAACAAGTCCTCAAGTACTACTACTGCTATCTTGAAACACGGTCGTTCGGACGGTGATGATCAAAACGAAGAGAAAAGAAACACTAGCGCTAATCAAAGCTTAATGGTGTCTTTTATTTATTTATTTATTTTTGTTGTTGTTAAAAGTGACGGCTTCTTTTTTTCGTTTCTCGTAAGCCAAACAGAATGATTAATAGTAGTAATCAGTACTGTTGTTCCAGTTCTATTCGTTTCTATATATAATAGTTGAAACCGCGATCGTTAGAGTAAAAATAAAAAATTATTGGAGAAATTAAAAATATATAAAAAATTACAATTGTTTCCAGTTCAGTATAAATTAGAACGGCACTTATATATATTTTTTAAATATGTATATTTCTTTTTTAAAACGTTTATATTTTTATTTAAAATATGTACATTTTTTTATAAGAAAATATATAATATATACATATTTTAAAAAATATATACACCTTTTAAAGAGAAAATATAAATTTTAAAAAAATATACAAATAAATGCCGCTCCAGTTCGGTGCGGACTGGAGACTTGGCCTATAAAATAGACTAAAAAAAGACAGATAAGTAAGTAAAAGAAAGAGAAAAAAAGACAGAGTTCTTGACTTGAGAAATAATTAAGCTGTAGGCGGACTAGGAAAAAAGGGGTGCTGTAGGCTTAGCCATGTTGTAAATGATAATGCTAGTACAGCGGGGATGGTTGCTCCTATCCCCTGCATGGTTGCATGCTTTATTTATTTATTCTTTTTACACATGATATGTTTAACAAAATACAACGTACATGATATGCATGTGAGCCCACCGTAAGTCTTATAGTGGACACTTTACAGATACATGATTATTGAACGCATAATTATAAGTTAAATTTCTTTACTAGGTTCTCTAAATATTTTGTTAGAGGATCTGATGCAATATTATGATTGATGTGTTAATTAAAATTCTAATTCAATATTATTTATTGTGTTAAATTTGTATATAAATATATTTGTGGTAAATTTATCACAAAATATAATATATGAAAAAATTTAACATTTCATTGTTATTAGTTAATATGTTTACTTTTTTCAATAGACATTAAAACATTTGCATTTTCAATTATTTTAAAATTAAAAGTTTACTTTTACATCTTTTAAAATTTAATGAATATGGTAAAAAGAAATTTAGCATTGAAATAACATTAAATATGGTAAAAAGTTAACATGTTAAATATGCATATCATTATCACTCTTTTTAGTGTCAAAGATATATATAATAGGTTTAGCATTTGCATCCAAAATGGTCTTACCTGGTATATTTTAAATGGGATAAAACATGGAGAGGATACGTCAATTGAAGCTACAATCATAACATACACTCACATATCTCTAATCGTTTTGAGAGAATAATTTGGGTCCATATTATTCCTCTTAGCTAAAACAACCACCACTACTATCTTTATCTTAGTCATATATTGTTATATGTGTGGCTATATACATGTGGGTGTGGTTTTAATTAGTGGTTATTTTAATATTTACTTATAAGATATTAATTCGACAATTATAATAAATTGAATTGTTAACCCAAAAATGTGTGACAATTAATGAGATTAGATTTTTACCATACAACGTTATCAAATTTCTATATTTAATAGTAACCATCGATGAAAAAAACTTATCCATATATATATATATATATATATGCATCATCGCCATCTTAGAAAAGTAAAAACACACAAACATTTTTGGGGTTTATAAGACTAGATGTGACGACCCTGCTATGAGGCCGCCACTGTAACTTACTTTTAACTTGTACTTACTGAGGTTTCTTAAAATTTGCAGAACATTTTTTTTTAAACATAAGAATGAATACTTTCATAATTCGTAACAATAATTTAAAAATAATGAATCACTCAATTACTAAAAACTTTTCTTAATTTTAGTTAAGATAAAACTTCTAAAAATATCTTTCGAATTAAGTGACATTTGAGCTCTTGTTTCAAATACTCTTTAAAAGCTTTTCTAAAACTAGTCATTTCAATTGGCCATCTCATTTGACTTTAAAACCAATTTCGTGAGAAACCTTAAGTTCAAGTACATCTTAAAATCCTTTTAAAATTAATCATTTAAATCCTCATGTTTAAAATTCATTTATTTGTTGCATGTACTGTTGCAACATTCTAAAACTTAAATACTCAAAACTAGGATTGTTAGCTACAATCTCAGTTTCCCTAACATACATATGTACATATACTTTTTTAAACATACATGCTTGAAACTTTGAATCATATAAATATATACATGATTATAATTAAACTTACTGCGGAAAATAACTGCGTGAGCGGTATCCATTCCCATCTCCACCATTCGTCCGCCCCTCGCCATTGCCTTTCAAGAGTTCTTTGATAGGTTTCTTACCTCTGACATGAACATATCGATTGAGCTTTTAAATTTCGGCAAGTAGGAACTATATCTCATAAAATAACTATAAGTACACATGAATAAATATGCATGAACCGATTATGCTTGATTATGATGTTCTATCATAGTCTTATTATCTTATCTTATCTTTCTTCTTGATGGGCCCGAGTGCTCACGTACCACTTGCGGCGCAATCAGCCGGGACATAAGGGTTTGCAAGGTCCCCAACGACCCGTGGTTTAAATTGAACTGAGTGCCTCCCCTGCGAAGGACCCTTTTTTTTTGTTCATTTATCTCCTTGTGGAGTCTCGATTACCTCCTTGTGGAGGGTGATGCAACACTCAATCGAGTTTCTTCTTATAAGTTCCTCTTGACTTATTAAGGTGTATGCAATATGACCTAGCATAGCATACTATAACATTAAATTAATTTAAGCACATATAATTCATGTGCCTTTGCTTATGTGTATGCATCATAACATAGCATCGTATACCATACTTAAAGCATAAACATATATATATATATATATATAACATGTGTAAATTTTTCCTTTAAAATCTATTCATCTTTGTGGCGAGATTCTTACACCGATTTCTGAGTTAGAATCCACTTTTTTCGCCAAAACCTATTTCTCTACACCTTACTTACGAAAATAAACCCCCACCGAGAGTGTGAGATTATCTGTCATTTGCTATTTTATTTTAGCAACTTATGAAGGAAATCTAGCCCTTTACTTAAGGCATGTATTCCTTTCCTTTTCTGAAGGATAATTCACTATAAGGATCAATTTATCAAATCCTCAAAATTTTATTTTCCTTAATTGCCATTACAAATTTGTGCTAAATTGATAATTCATTAATCATCTTATCCTTATAATAAGTCTAATAATTTAGTTAACTAATTTTGGTAATTAATTAACCCTCTTATTTATATACTAAGTCTACATAAGTTAGTTAATTAATCTTAGTAATTAATTAACTTCCTTAACCATATTCTAAGTCTTAGATAATTTAATTAATTAGTTTTAATAATTAATTGAATTATCATCCATAATACTAATTTTAATAAACTTTACTTTACCTCACTTGACGGGCTCATAATAGTGTTGAGGTCTATATTTACCGTCGTAAAATTAAGGATCTAGCGATCGTTTCTTTACGATTTTAAACACATGCTTATTTGAAAGCCATTAAGTTTTATTGGAAAACTACATACGGCATTTAACATAAATATAAACTTAATTCACGAATCTCATAATTAACGTATTTCGTGAAAATCATATGTCTTATATGACTATCTTAATTAAACCATAAGCAAGGTTCGTACTTGCCACGGATTCCGAGCTAAAGCGATTCGATAGTATCTCGCTTGTCGTGTTCTCCCTGCGTATTCCTCAAAACTAATGCGGGAAAAGCTGCAAGCACTATGAATGATCCTTGAGGAACATCGTAGCTTTACACACTCGATTACGATCTTTACTTGTTCGGTCACGAACCACCTCGATCCGCATGCAACCAATACCGGACCATTCTTATCGAATTGAATTTGGTTGAGCGGACATCGCCATTGCATTCAGCACGTCAAAAGCGAGTCGGGATATGGTCTCGGATTATCAAACGGAGGTCGATAGCTTTGAGAAACAACACCTCGCCGGAATATGGCGGCGGCGTACGGCGGCGGAGGCTCCCGGAGAGTTTTTCGCGGCGGACTTGGGTCCTACCCCCTAAATTGACCTTCTGAGTCCATTGGTGCGGTCAATTTCACACCATTCGGCCTGTAACGGTACCCATCGGGACCGGCAGCGTCGGTAAAATCCGGCGACTCAAATCTCACATTTCCGGTCACGAAATCTTAAAATTGGTTGAGGGGTTTTCTTACCCACTTCCTTCTGAGTGTTGTGACACCAAAATTACGACGATCCAACGGTTAGATTGTCGGAACCACCTCTTCCCTCAGATTGGGGACATGCATCTTCTTCTGTATAGAGCTTCGAAAGGTGTCATTCTTATTGACATGCGATAGCTGTTGTTATAGAAAAACTCTATCAAAGGCAACTTTCTATCTCAGTTCCCTTTAAATCCATGACACATGCTCTTAACATATCTTCTAGGGTCTGGATGGTTCTCTCAGATTGGCCATCTGTCTGTGGTGGAAAGTTGTACTAAACTTTAACTTAGACCCCATTGCATCATGTACACTCGTGAAATGGGTTTGTCTCTCAATAGAATAAGCGAGTTTGATCGGCAAAAGTGTGTCTTTGATCTAGTCGATCGATCTAACGATTATCCAAATCGCATCGTTACTATCGGATATTCTAGGCAACGCTACCACAAAATCCGTCGTGATTTGATCACACTTCTATTCTAGAATGTAGATCTTCTGCAATTCTCCTGCTAGATGTTGTTCTTCTACTTTAACTTCCTATCAATCAAGGCAATTTCAACAACATCATTCTTCTATTAGAGTAACGAATGGTTTGGATGAGATAGTTTGTCTCTAAAATGGCTGATCACTCTTCTTAGTCTCGATTGTCATTTCAATCTTCAACCGAATTAATCTTTAAGATTAGTCAATCAATTGCCTAGTATGAGTCGTGATTGATCTCGAAACTATTTTGTTTAAAACTTAACATAGACTTAGACTATGCATTTCTATCCTTGATTAATTTTTGAGACTCTATTATCGGAACTATCGATCTTGGTCCCGGGTTATTGTAATATCCTCTTGATACACCCTTTGTGAGAACTCTCTAATTCGAGTGTGATGTACTACTTTCCATTATAACTTGGATTAAAATGTTCATCCTTGTGGTTTCTAGGGGTGCTGCGTAGTACAAACTGTAATACTACACATTGAATCATTAGATTATTCCATGATTCTATAATTCTCCTCTCATAATCTTGCTTAGATCTTAAAATATTCTTAGTTATTACTAATCGAGTGCTCACTTATTGGTTCATCAATTTGTCTGAACCGTTAAGAATGTGATGACTTATCTGAAGTCAAACAATTTACTTGAACTTTCACTCTCATAGCCAGTATTCTCAATCATTATCTGACATGGTGTACCATTAAGTCATTTCTTTCATGTCTCACGGTACTCTTAAACATTCCCATATATACTTATTAGGCTTTTCATAGTATATCTTGTCATACTGAGATTTTACACGTCATTCTAATATGAACACGTGTACTGAGAGGTTTTAAACCTGTAGATTGCATGGCTTATTTATGGAAAAATCGATAAATAAGTAGACTTATTTATCTACTAATTCTCCTCGACATTACAATTCACTAGGCTTATATAAATTTGATCTTCAAAATTAAAATGAAGCCGAGGAAAAGTAATGTTTTTCGTTATTCTTCATGTGAAGAGCATCTTCCATTGGCATTTTTTTTTTTTTTCCTCGAGGATCTTACTAAGATTATTGACCTTTCTTTCTATGAGGTCTCTTTTCTACTAATCCATGATTTCAACTTGCTCTCTACTCTTAACTCCTGCATTTTCTTTATCGGGATCTTGATTTGATATATGGAATGACTCAAGAATCTATCATCTTAACATTTTCTTAATGGGTTCCCATTATCCAAATCGTTATCATTGGCAATAGTAGTAACTATAGCTTACTTATATACTTGTTCTGATACTTTGGGGAATCTATCTTTCCTCAATTAAACTTTCTCTATTTTTCTTCGGGGTACTCAGCCTTTCTCTTGGAGTATGAGTGAAGAAGATCAGTCTTACTGTCCATACTTATAGAAGCTCTCTACTTTGTTCTAATAGTTTCCCCCATTGATTATGGGCTATCTTCACTTCTACTTTGAATGTCATAATCATTAAGCAGTTTCTCATCAAAATTGTGATGCCTCAATTTAACTATTCCCCATGTATATTTATTTATACTTAAGTTGGAGCTTCATCTTTCTTTGAACAGATAGTTCACATGACGCACTAACTCACAGATACCTTGAATCCCCTATCACGTGCAACAATTATATTGTAATACTTTCTTATTCTAACTTATTGTAGAATCTGTGGCCAAACATCGTATCATATCATGAATGTTTGGGCAAGTTCCTTTGTCTGGACCTTATTTCATAGAGTAATGAGACCCTTCTTAGTCTAAATTTCATTACAACTAGTGTAACACATACTTCTACAAGATAAGGTTGTGTTGTTTCTGAGTTCGTAAATGACTACTTGAGGTTTATAGACCTTATATTTGTCTTTTAATCATCAAACTTCATAACTAGTTTCCTCAAATACTTAATTTCTTAAGGAATACATGTATCGACCTCACGACATAACTTATCTTCTTCTTTGGAGCTCTAACTGTTTATGTTTTTATCACAAAACATTCATAACTCTCCTTCAATTCTTTGAAGGATAGTTATTCTTACCTGGTTGGCTACATCATCTTTTCCTTTGGGGTTACTAATGTATCCTTCACGATGTGATACTCGCTCAATTGTTCTATCTTAGGCTTTATGAGTCTACGGGGTCTACCCTTTTCATTCTTATCTGGTGACGAGTTCAAACTACTCTCGGAAGTATGAACTCATTCAAGGAGATACCATCTGTGTACGTTAGCATTCTTCCTTCTGATTTACTCTTTCTATAATCAAGTTCTTAAGCTCATTTCATCTTGTGTTTACTTTCCTCAAAGAACAATTATCTTAAACTTATGACTCTGGAAAAATTCTAATAATTTCTCCGTAAAATAGGTATATTTCGAAGTATTACCTTGTGTTGACATTTTTGTTCTTAAGTAAGATCATCCATCTTTCGATCCTTGTACCTTTCAGAGCATAGATCATAGTCTTAATGATTATACATCCATCCTTCATAACCTAATCCTCGACCTTTAAACTCAATAAGGTCATCCTCCCAATGTAAAAATGATTACACTAAAAAAATTTCTTCCATTTTCTTTATATTCCTAGATTGATAATAGTGTTCCCCTATTTATCATCGGGCATGGTATATATAAAACAAAGTCCTCAAACCATTGCTACGTTTGATACCCCATTATCTTACCTTTAACTTATCATACTGACTAAACTATTAGTCCTTATCGTTCCTTTACTTAAGCAAGAGATCTTCTCCTTTAAAAGGATTCCATTTCATATCCTCCATTAAGAGTTTGACTTATAAATTCATAACTTTCGTCCTCAAAGTTTCAATTATAAGTCATAATAAATCTGCCTTAGATTGGCAGCACAACCAAATTTTTCTTAACAGATAAGCACTATCATTAATTGGTTTGCTCCACTCTTGTTGTGATTTCCTTCTTACAACGCATCTCGATTTGGCACGGAAATCATATTATTTCTATTTCCTTGCTTCACAATATCTAATAATGAGTCACACTTTGACTCTGAGGTTTCTTATATTTCTTAACCTGTAATCCCATTTATCAAGGGATTTCGCCTACTTAAGTTAATCACCTTGAGTAGATACGTAGATGAGCACCTTTATTACTTTATTTTGATCACATATCTCCATTCATGGTCACCTTAGTATCTTATCGACTTGGCACATCTAATCCATGATTTTCTAATGGATAAGCTTATAACAGTGTATTGTCATACCCTAACTGCCTACTATCTTATGTCATCACTTATTTTCTGTCAATCGATACTTTCACCGTAAGGGCAACTTTCACCTTTAACATCTTTACCTAATGCAATCTTAATTCTTTTAGCAGATTTTAAACAAATCCGTAACTGTATTCTTCAATCATAAATAGGGTGAGAATATCTCCCCGTGAGATCGTTGTAGATGGATTAGTTTGATAAAAACTAACCTAGAACAACCTCCTTCAATTTGTCCATGACCTTCGGTGTTCTTTTCTTATCACCTAAAATGCTGCTTACATTTAAACTCATTGCATTAGTTCTTGTACCTATATCCAAATGAGATTCTGCACATCTTGAACCTCTTTTGCATTTGTCTTAACTTATAGCATTTGTGAGTTACTTATCAACACATTCATAGACATAGATACTTTCTATGAGATTACTAAACATTTTAAGGTTAGCAATCATCGTGTATCATATCTTAAGTGCGTCGCTTAACATCTACCATAAGCTGGTATTGCTTAATGTTGAAGCTCTATTTCCTATATCGTATCTTGATATACATATATAGTCGTCGAACGTGGCCCACATCTAGCTTGACGGGGTTACATCGTCCATCTACTTATTAACGTCGTCTTTATGCTACATAGACAGATCCTTTTCATGGATCCATGCTGAAAAGCTGCTGCTAGCAACACAGTCATGCGTGCTTCCTCAAAAGGAGTCTCGGTAGTTGTTTCTTTTCAAACTGCTACACGTGGCTCCGATACTTTGCTTGGCTTCATAGTCTAGCAATGATCATTAAGAGGTCACCTCAAACGATCACACTTCTCGAGATATCCTCTTGTCAGCCCAAGGGAATACAACACAGTAAAATGATAGGGCGGTTAGACTTGAATGGTCCTTGATAGGACGATCTTAATCGTGCGAACGTATTAACTTTTGGTTGCTCGTTAAATAAGTGTTCGCGTCTTTTAACTACTATAATCTAATTGACATAAACATACTTTAACTTACTTGGACTATGGCAAAGCAGACGTGTGACGATGTGGAGTAGGAAGGCAGGATACCGGCTCTGATACCAACTGTGACGACCCTGCTATGAGGCCGCCACTGTAACTTACTTTTAACTTGTACTTTACTGAGGTTTCTTAAAATTTGCAGAACATTTTTTTTTAAACATAAGAATGAATACTTTCATAATTCGTAACAATAATTTAAAAATAATGAATCACTCAATTACTAAAAACTTTTCTTAATTTTAGTTAAGATAAAACTTCTAAAAATATCTTTCGAATTAAGTGACATTTGAGCTCTTGTTTCAAATACTCTTTAAAAGCTTTTCTAAAACTAGTCATTTCAATTGGCCATCTCATTTGACTTTAAAACCAATTTCGTGAGAAACCTTAAGTTCAAGTACATCTTAAAATCCTTTTAAGATTAATCATTTAAATCCTCATGTTTAAAATTCATTTATTTGTTGCATGTACTGTTGCAACATTCTAAAACTTAAATACTCAAAACTAGGATTGTTAGCTACAATCTCAGTTTCCCTAACATACATATGTACATATACTTTTTTAAACATACATGCTTGAAACTTTGAATCATATAAATATATACATGATTATAATTAAACTTACTGCGGAAAATAACTGCGTGAGCGGTATCCATTCCCATCTCCACCATTCGTCCGCCGCTCGCCATTGCCTTTCAAGAGTTGCTGATAGGTTTCTTACCTACAGCATGAACATATCTGATTGAGCTTTCGCTCAGCAAGTAGGAACTATATCTCGCAAAATAACTATAAGTACACATGAATAAATATGCATGAACTGATTATGCTTGATTATGATGTTCTATCATAGTCTTATTATCTTATCTTATCTTTCTTACTGATGGGCCCGAGTGCTCACGTACCACTTGCGCGCAATCATCGGGACATAAGGGTTTGCAAGGTCCCCAACGACCCGTGGTTTAAATTGAACTGAGTGCCTCCCCTGCGAAGGACCCTTTTTTTTTGTTCATTTATCTCCCTTGTGGAGTCTGATTACCTCCCTTGTGGAGGCTGGTACGGCACTCAACTGAGTTTCTTCTTATAAGTTCCTCTTGACTTATTAAGGTGTATGCAATATGACCTAGCATAGCATACTATAACATTAAATTAATTTAAGCACATATAATTCATGTGCACTGCTTATGTGTATGCATCATAACATAGCATCGTATACCATACTTAAAGCATAAACATATATATATATATATATAACATGTGTAAATTTTTCCTTTAAAATCTATTCATGCTGTAGGCGAGATTCCTACTTACCTGATTTACAGAGTTAGAATCCACTTTTCGCCAAACAGCCTATTCTCTTACCTGCTTACTTCTGAAAATAAACCCCCACTGAGAGTGTGAGATTATCTGTCATTTGCTATTTTATTTTAGCAACTTATGAAGGAAATCTAGCCCTTTACTTAAGGCATGTATTCCTTTCCTTTTCTGAAGGATAATTCACTATAAGGATCAATTTATCAAATCCTCAAAATTTTATTTTCCTTAATTGCCATTACAAATTTGTGCTAAATTGATAATTCATTAATCATCTTATCCTTATAATAAGTCTAATAATTTAGTTAACTAATTTTGGTAATTAATTAACCCTCTTATTTATATACTAAGTCTACATAAGTTAGTTAATTAATCTTAGTAATTAATTAACTTCCTTAACCATATTCTAAGTCTTAGATAATTTAATTAATTAGTTTTAATAATTAATTGAATTATCATCCATAATACAATTTTAATAAACTTTACTTTACCTCACTTGACGGGCTCATAATAGTGTTGAGGTCTATATTTACCGTCGTAAAATTAAGGATCTAGCGTATCGTTTCTTTACGATTTTCGCTTACATGCTTATTTGAAAGCCATTAAGTTTTATTGGAAAACTACATACGGCATTTAACATAAATATAAACTTAATTCACGAATCTCATAATTAACGTATTTCGTGAAAATCATATGTCTTATATGACTATCTTAATTAAACCATAAGCAAGGTTCGTACTTGCCTGGATTCCGAGCTAAGCAGTTCTGATAGTATCTCGCTTGTCGTGTTCTCCTGCGTATTCCTCAAAACTAATTCTGGGAAAAGCTGCAAGCACTATGAATGATCCTTGAGGAACATCGTAGCTTTACACACTCGATTCTGATCTTTACTTGTTCAGTCTGAACCACCTCGATCCGCATGCAACCAATACCAGACCATTCTTATCAGAATTGAATTTGGTTGAACGGACATCGCCATTGCATTCAGCACGTCAAAACGAGTCGGGATATGGTCTCGGATTATCAAACGGAGGTCGATAGCCTGAGAAACAACACCTCGCCGGAATATGGCGGCGGCGTACGGCGGCAGAGGCTCCCGGAGAGTTTTTCCGTGGCGGACTTGGGTCCTACCCCCCCTAAATTGACCTTCTGAGTCCATTGGTGCGGTCAATTTCACACCATTCGGCCTGTAACAGTACCCATCGGGACCGGCAACGTCGGTAAAATTCGGCGACTCAAATCTCAGATTTCCGGTGACGAAATCTTAAAATTGGTTGAGGGGTTTTCTTACCCACTTCCTTCTGAGTGTTGTGACACCAAAATTACGACGATCCAACGGTTAGATTGTCAGAACCACCTCTTCCCTCCACGGACGACGGTAGTGGCTCCGTTTTCCGGCCAAACTGCGATGGTGACAGCGGCTGCTGGTCGGGATCTACTGGGCGTCGGCTTCTAAGTCGATTGGTGGGGGCGGTGGCATCCACGACGGCCTGGAGAAAGAGAAACAACGGCGGGGCGGAGGTGATTCCGGCCACCACAGACGGCGGTTCTCCGGCCATCATTGAGCTATGAAAATGGATGGGTTTTCTTCGTCTCGCTGCACTGATTCCATAGGGACTGAAATCATCTCGATCGGAGGTCGGATGGCGGAGATATCACGACGGGAAGAAAATGGTCATTTCATAACTTCCGCCGACGATTGCGGCTGATTCCGGCAGAGTTAGAGGTCGTGCCGCATGTCGTTGAACTCAGCTCGTCGAGATCTTTCTATTGACACCGGCGGTGTCAAAAACGGAGGTCGGAATCTCCACTTGAGTATTTGGCCATTGATGGTTTTGTGAGAAAACGTGAGAGAAGAGAGAGAGGGTGAACGGAAGCAAGAGAAAAAAAATGATATAACCCTAAAAATTTCACTATATATAGTGTCTAATTAAGACAAGATTACATGCTTGATTTTTTCCTCAAATATTTTCTCTAAACAGATTAAATTTATACTGATTAGAGATAATTAATTTAGCTCACGTAATTTAATCTATTACTTACAATCCGATATTAATTTCTGAATAATTCAATATTGTTTTATATTCTTACTCGCGTAATATTTCGAACTGTTTCAAGTCTTGAAATTAATTCTAGACTGAACAAATTCAAAATCTAACTTCTCAGCATTCTATCTCGGGAATGACGTTGTTTCGGACGGTGTCAACTCCCGAGCTCACATTGTACCCCTTACGCTATGGGTATTTACCTTGTGACTTTAACCTAAGCTGTCGGCAATTAAGGATTTTCTCTTCTTTTAAAATGTCGGTGTTTTTTTTTTTATTTGCTAACAAAATGTTGTGCTTGGAGATTCTTGAAATTAAGATTCTCAAACTATACTTGTACTAAAAATTATTCCGCCTTAAAATACGACGAGAATTTATCGATCGAATTTACTTGATCGAAACATAAACTTAACATGAAATCTGCTGTAGAATTTAGGAATACATATATTAATTCCATAAATCCTCCATTCACAATATAACATAATATTTTCTAAGAAAATTCTTGGCTTAAAAATACATGAATTGTATTAGTTAAGGTATGAAATTTTCTCAGTCATTACACTAGATTTGTTTGTAGATCATATATGTCCTTATTAGTGGATTCAGAAAATATTAGAGGTTGAATTCCTTTAAATTGATGGTCATTCGCGGCGGCCACTTTTAAGTATGTAACTTGTTAAATTTGAAATGAAATTTTTTCCTTACGTTAACGTTTAATTGGATAATGTTTTTCATTCATATTTAGTTTTTGTACTCTTAGTTTTAGGGTAATTAGTCGTATTTTATTTCAGGCAATCAAAATTGATTTTAATTTTTATCACATTCCATTTTTTATATGATTGGGATTAGGACGTGGTATTGAAGATGCTTGATTTCACTAATCGTAAATTTATCTATATTTTATGTATTTTTTTGGTAAGTTATTTTTCATGTATTTATCATTCATATATTAACACACAAGTTATATTTAATGGATATGCTTCAAAGTCTACATAATTTTTAATTTAAATGAATAGGAAGATAAATAAATCTATATTTTTTAACGAAAAGAAAACAAAATCCTGATAATTCTTTGATTTAAAATTTAACTAAAATTTAAACTCATTTCAATATTTAAAGAAAAAGTATCATAAATTTTATTCTTCCAAAAAAAGATTTATAAATTTTTTAACTTACATTCAACTATTAATAGATGTATACTTTAAATTTAAATTAGTTTCAAATTGAAACTAAATTTTTAACCATATAGCTACTAAAATACCAAAAATAACAAATTAAATGTCAATTTTCGATAAAAAAACCTAACGGCAGAGATGTTTTTGTTAACATTTCATTGTTCATAGGGAATAAATGTTACGTTTCAAAGATTGAGAGGTAAAGTATTACGAGGGGTATAGTTCAGAGAGAATTTTTATAGTTAATCTTAAAAATAATATAGGACACTACCGGTAATTAGCATCCCCACTTATAGAAAGTGGATCTCACACCGCGAGATCTACATTACATTAGTGAGTGGTGCTCATCGGTGCCTAATAATATTGTTATTATTTCTTAATTATTTTCATTTTTTCTCTCGTGATTTGGCAATAAGAAGGAATATTTACCCCTTAATTACATCGCTGCATAAGTGTGTGGCATCCAAATTAACAACAATGATTAATAATGTGTGCCGCTACAATTATCACTATTCTAAGGAGAGGATTAAAAAATCTGCACCACAAATATTATGGTATGGTATGCATTTTCCAAATTTTTAACTTTTACATATTTGGGAAAAATCGGCCGTATTATTACTTAACCACCTTTAGATCTCTTTATAACATGAACTTAGATTCTTTTTCATCCAAATTTCTTGAAATTAATGCTTGTAATAAGCCTAATTAGTTGAACTAAACGCTGATAATAAGAATATAACAAATTCATCTCCTCCAATTTTTTTTAAACCAGCTTACTTTATGTCCATGACCATTATGGTAATAAATTTAGTTGAAACTAATGAATTAAAATTTGGCATTTTTTATTGTGAGATTCAAAAAAACTTCCATTGGTGGAGCACTGCTTTTTAACTGTTGAATTAATTTTTCAACAGTAAGATCTGATCTGACGTTGAAAATGTAATCTGACGGTCAAAAGCAGAGCTCTTCCGGTTAAATTTTTTTGGGTTGCACCGTGGCAGCCGCCTTAAAATTTTGGATATCTTGAAATTTTTCATGAGACAACTGTTGACTTCCTTTACCATTGTCCATTAATTAATTATTTTTGCTGTTGACTTCCTTGAAACAATAACATTTTATAGGGTTTTTTTTTTTTTTTTTTTTTTTTGGTGGTGTGTGCTCATTGGAATTTTCCCGAAGATGTTGTTCCTTCTGTCCACGAATAATCAGTTCTTAGTTTTCACTTGTTCCATTTTTTTTTTAAATGTCTTAGTTTCATCAATTTGTTTTAGTTACATGTCCTTTTTTTTTTCCGATACAATATATATATATATATATATATATGACCATTATCAGTGTTAACATTTGAGTTGATTACGTGTTTCGTTGATATTTAGTATTTGTAGTCTTATCTTATTTCACGTAATCATAATTGTACTTGATTTTATCTCATTCAAATGTTTATTGCTTATTATTATTATTATTATTTTAATATTTTTAATTCAATAAAACATAAAATTATCTACAATATTCATATAAGTTAACGCACAATTACTAGATATACTGAAAAGATCGGTCAAACTTGACGTAAATTTAAAGTCAAATAAAGAGGAAGATCATGAACAAATTATGCATATAATTTTCTTTTGAAAAAAAAAAAAAAGAAAAAAGATAAGAACAGTGTACGTTCAACAACAATGAGCTCTTCTTTCCATTGGGGCTTAGGCTTAGGCTTAAGCTTAGGCAAAGCCTTTGAAGATTAAGAATCCAGATAATATCAGAAATCCTAGTTCATATGGGAAACATAAAATCCACTTTGTAGATCGTCTATATAAACCTTAAAACATATTTAGACAATCAAATTCAATATTTCAAATAATAGATCTGAAAATTAAATAAGCCTATCTTTCTTACACTGTTTTCTCCCCTTCGTTTGGATGGCGATGACGATGAATGAAAGAAACAGAGTAAACTAATCGAGTCGTCAAGCTTTTGTTTTGATAAGTACATGTAAATATGTAAGAGGTAACTTTCTTTGTACGAACTCAAGAAATATGTAATATGTAATAAAAACATGATATGTTATAGAATGTAAACCACAATTGCATAAGCTTGCTTTGTTTGCTCTGTTTCTCTCATTCATAGTCACAGCTTCCAAACGATTTAGATGGATCTTCGTATGGAAGCAGTGACTGTGAAGGGAGAAAACAGAGCAAGAAATTAAGACTGGCTTCCTTAATTCTCACACCAAAGCTTTGAGATCATATGAATCTGAAAATTAACCAAGTTTTGAATTTATATAGATGATTTGCGACGTGGCTTTTACGCCGTTAGGATTCCTGATATTGTTGTGATTCCTAATCTTATAAGGGCTTTGCCAAAGAAGCTTAAGCCCCATGGAAAAGAAAAACCTCATTAATTAAAAATATATTAATATACGAATATAGATAAGTTCATGTTTAATAAGATAAAAAAGATTAAAAATAAATGGAACAAAAAGTAATCGGGAGAGGTTTTAGAAAACCATTACACATCGAAGTGTTATCTAAAAAAGATTGAAAGTAAATGGAATAGAAAGTAATCGGGAGAGGTTTTAGAAACCCATTACACATCGAAGTGTTATCTAAAAAAGATTGAAAGTAAATGGAATAGAAAGTAATCGGGAGAGGTTTTAGAAACCCATTACACATCGAAGTGTTATCTAAAAAAGATTGAAAGTAAATCGATTAAAGTAATCGGGAGAGTTTTTAGAAATCCATTACACATCGAAGTGTTATTTAAGTTGAGAATCAAGTTTCATATTTGCCCTTGCCCTCTCCTTTATATAATATCTCAAAACCGACGAAAACTTACTGCATCTCTTTCTCTCTCTCGCACTTTCTCGCTTTTCAATTCTTCTTTCTAGTTTCTTGGAGATAACGAGTAGGACGACCCACAAAGGAAACAACGATGATTACTACTACTACCGCGCCAATTCATCACGGCAATGATTACCATATTGATCCCTCACTTCTTCCGTTCAAGAAACGTCGTCATTTATACGATCATTGTCATGAAAAAGAAGGAGATGATCATAGTCAGAAAGTTATACAGAGCAACAAGTCTTCAGGTACTACTAATACCGCGCCCATTCATCACGGCAATGGTTATCATACTGACCCCTCACTTCTTCCGCTCAAGAAACGCCGTCGATTCTATGATCATCATCATGAAAAAGGAGATGATCATAGTCAGGAAGTTATACAGAGCAACAAGTCCTCAAGTACTACTACTGCTATCTTGAAACACGGTCGTTCGGACGGTGATGATCAAAACGAAGAGAAAAGAAACACTAGCACTAATCAAAGCTTAATGGTGTCTTTTTTTTTTTTTTTTTTGTTAAAAGTGACGGCTTCTTTTTTTCGTTTCTCGTAAGCCAAACAGAAAGTTTAATAGTAGTAATTAGTTTATAGCTTATATATTATTACTATTTATATATTCTTGGTGATGATCAGACATGCAATCAGTACTGTTGTTCCAGTTCTATACGTTTCTATATATAATAGTTGAAACCGCGATCGTTAGAGTAAAAATAAAAAATTATTGGAGAAATTAAAAATATATATATAATTAGAATTGTTTCCAGTTCAGTATTAGATTGAAACGACATTTGTATATATTTTTAAAAATTTATATATTTTCTCTTAAAATGTATATATTTTCACTTAAAATATATATATATTTATAATAAAATATATAATATATACATATTTTTAAAAAAATATATACGTTTTAAAAAGAAAATATACAAAAAAATGCCGAGACTTGACCTATAAAGTAGGGTAAAAAAGATAGATAAGTAAAAGAAGGAAGAGAGGAAAAAAGACAAGAGTTCTTGACTTGAGAAATGATTAAGCTGTAGGCGGACTAGAAAAATAATAATAATAATAATAATAAATAAAAAATAAAAAAGCTGTAGGCTTAGCCGTGCTGTAAATTATAATGTTATTTCCTAGTACTGTAAGGATGGGTTGCTCCTATCTTGCCCATGGTTGCATGCTTTATTTATTTATTCTTTTTACGTTTATATGCACGTGGGCCCACCGTAAGTCTTATAGTGGACAGTTTACAGGTACATGATTATTACAAGCATAATTATAAGTTAAATTTGTTTACTACGTTCTCTAAATATTTTGTTAGAGGATCTAATACAATGTTATAATTAATTTATTAATTAAAATTTTAATTTCATAATATTTATTGTGTTAATTTTGCATACACGTATATTTGTATTAAATTTATCACTAAATATAATATATGAAAAAATTTAACATTTCATTATTATTAGTTAATATGTTTATTTTTTTTATTCAATAGACATTACAACATTTACATTTTCAATTATTTTAAAATTAAAAGTTTACTTTTACATCTTTTAAAATTTATTGAATATGGTAAAAAGAAATTTAGCATTGAAATAACAATAAATATGGTAAAAAGTTAACATGTTAAATATGCATTTCATTATCACTCTTTTTAGTGTCAAAGATATATATATATATATATATATATATATATATGGGTTTAGCATTTGAATCCGAAATGGTCTTACATAGTAAATTTTAAATGGGATAAAACATGGGGAGGATACGTCAATTAAAGCTACAATCATAACATATACACACATATCTCTAATCGCTTGAGAGAAAAATTTGGGTCCATATTATTCCTCTTAGCTAAAACAACCACCACTATCTTTATCTTATCTCTTGAATGTTTAGTTTAGTTTAAAAAAAATTAAGTAAAATATATTGAATTGTACGACCAAATAGAACCTATTTGAGAAATAAAAATTTTAATAGGTGATTTCAAAGAAAATTATTTAGAAGGTGCGAGAAAATAATATATAGTTAATAGTATTGCTGTAAGAAAAAATGACACAATAGAAAATAAACATTACTTTAACAAGTGCAAATTAAAAAAAAAAATGTATTATGAGATAGAAGAAATATCCAAAACATCCCATGTTTACAAAATCAAACTCAAAATACCCCGTAAAGTAGTTAGTATTTTTTTTCCAATAGTAAAATTCCCTTCCCAACTTTTATTAAATACAATTTAAAACATTATTAGACCAAAAGATTAAATAAACCAATATTAAAAAGTTAAGAAAAATCTCAAAATAATTGACGTATTTGTTTGATTGAAATATATAAATATTTTAATTTTTTTTAATTAAGATATATATATTTAAAATAACTTTAATATAGATGGGAAGGTTACTCTTGTCTTTTAAAATATTTAATTGCTTCAAGGGGAATTTTGAGTCTGATTTTATAAACACAAGGGATGTTTTGTGCATTTATATAATAAGAGAAGCAAAAAGTAATGGTATTTAATTAGCAAAATACAAGTGATGTTATGGGTATTTTCCTCATTTATGAGATAACAGATAAGAGGATAGTGTGAAAAATGACTTCAATTGTTTTAATGGGTCACTTAAAAAAAAATTTATGAGATCACTTTTGATATAGAGATTAGAAAGACTACATGGAATTAGATTTAGTAGAGAATTTTAAAATTTTTGTTAATTAAATGGGGTATTATATTTACAAAATAAAATTCAACGGCTATGGACATTTAAAAAAAAAAAAAAAAAAAAAAAAAAAAAAAAAAAAAAGGGCACCACCGCCCCTGCTCAAGATCAGCAGAAAACGAAACTAGCTGTTGTAAATAGAAACATGCTTGATTAGAACTAAAATAACTTGAGATCCAAGCCTTAGGTTGCCCTTTTCCTGAAAGTAAATTTGCTCTCTCTCTCTCTCTCTCTCTCTCTCTCTCTCTCTCTAATTCTACATTCGGTCTTGACGTTCTCATGGAGATGGAGATGACGAGTACTACTAAGGCGACCATGAATGAAGGGTTTTTTTTCTAATGGATTGGAAATATTAGCCAGTGTATGTTGTTTCGTTCTCGATCAAGAATTGTCCAGTGATAAAGAACCAAACCATGAGCAAGACTTGGTTGAATCACTAAAATCGACAGACGCACTTCTCAAATTTCCCAAGAAAAAGAGGGATTCTCCTGGCCGGCCCCACTACCCACGCCAACAACAACATCATCAAGAGGCGACGATCATGATCTCTGATCATCATATTCATCACAGCCTTAATGATCCACCTGACCTCTCCGTTGATCATTTTCCCAAGAAACGTCGTCTTTCAGATATTGATTATCATCTTGAAGAAGATTATCATAAGAAAAGACAGATCAACAAGTTATACTCTGGTTCTACGGGTGCAAAACGGCGTCGTTTGGTCGGCGATCAAGAAGATCACGGTGGAAACGAAGAGAAAAAGAAGACTAGTACTACTACTAAGAGAAGAAGTGGGGATATTAAGGTTTCGGGTAAAAAACAGAAGGCGATAATGGCGGGACCGAATCCGCCACCGGAGATGTCGAACGCTTTGAAGGAGAAGATCGTTAAAGAAATTGGTGAATACTGTGACTTGAGGCTTCTTCTCCAGAAGAGCCTGTTCAGGAGCGATGTGGAGAAAAATCTGAACCGGCTCTCGATGCCGCTCGGCCAACTCGAATCGGACGATTTTCTGACCGACATGGAGAAGAAGAAATTGGAGAGCAGAAAGGCGAACGACAGCAATCATTTGGAGGGCGTAGAGATCGATTTTTTCGAGCCGAATTTGGAGTTTAAGAAGTCGAAGATGACGTTGAAGAAATGGGACTACGATAGTTCCAGTTCGTACATGTTGTCGGAGCACTGGTACAACGTCGTCACAAGGAATGGGCTCAAGAAGGAAGATGTTGTGCAGATTTGGTTCTTCAGAAAGAGAGAAGGAAATAATCCGTGCATCGCTCTTGTCAATCTCTCCCAACGAAACGATTCTTCATCATCTTCTGCTTCTTCTACTGTTGTTGATCATAAGAATGGCGAAAGCGATCAGTCAATTAGAAGCGATGTTACTGCCTAACTCAGTTTCTTGTTTTGGTTTCAGGCAAGCCAAAACAGAGAGTGTTGCACGGTGGTTAATCAATTAATTAATTCTTTTCTATCTTATTATTATTTTTCTTTATAATTTCTACGTAAATACGAGATAATTAGATAAATGACTACAGATCTAATCCAGTTCTTTCAAGCTCATATGTATAGTTAGGGCTTTGATTAATGACATTTGAGTTTTTTCATCAGTGAAATTGATTAATGACGTCGTCTTTCAGATATTGATTATCATCTTGAAGAAGATTATCATAAGAAAAGACAGATCAACAAGTTATACTCTGGTTCTACGGGTGCAAAACGGCGTCGTTTGGTCGGCGATCAAGAAGATCACGGTGGAAACGAAGAGAAAAAGAAGACTAGTACTACTACTAAGAGAAGAAGTGGGGATATTAAGGTTTCGGGTAAAAAACAGAAGGCGATAATGGCGGGACCGAATCCGCCACCGGAGATGTCGAACGCTTTGAAGGAGAAGATCGTTAAAGAAATTGGTGAATACTGTGACTTGAGGCTTCTTCTCCAGAAGAGCCTGTTCAGGAGCGATGTGGAGAAAAATCTGAACCGGCTCTCGATGCCGCTCGGCCAACTCGAATCGGACGATTTTCTGACCGACATGGAGAAGAAGAAATTGGAGAGCAGAAAGGCGAACGACAGCAATCATTTGGAGGGCGTAGAGATCGATTTTTCGAGCCGAATTTGGAGTTTAAGAAGTCGAAGATGACGTTGAAGAAATGGGACTACGATAGTTCCAGTTCGTACATGTTGTCGGAGCACTGGTACAACGTCGTCACAAGGAATGGGCTCAAGAAGGAAGATGTTGTGCAGATTTGGTTCTTCAGAAAGAGAGAAGGAAATAATCCGTGCATCGCTCTTGTCAATCTCTCCCAACGAAACGATTCTTCATCATCTTCTGCTTCTTCTACTGTTGTTGATCATAAGAATGGCGAAAGCGATCAGTCAATTAGAAGCGATGTTACTGCCTAACTCAGTTTCTTGTTTTGGTTTCAGGCAAGCCAAAACAGAGAGTGTTGCACGGTGGTTAATCAATTAATTAATTCTTTTCTATCTTATTATTATTTTTCTTTATAATTTCTACGTAAATACGAGATAATTAGATAAATGACTACAGATCTAATCCAGTTCTTTCAAGCTCATATGTATAGTTAGGGCTTTGATTAATGACATTTGAGTTTTTTCATCAGTGAAATTGATTACTTGTGTTCAATTGATTGCAATTCCCTATTTTTAATGTTCCCTGTTTGTTAAGTTTAGGTGATTTGCAATAAAAGAGCACTCCTTACTTAGAACATCTGAACAATATTCACTAATTTTGCGGTGTCCAAAATTAACAGGAACCGTTTTTCTCTCATTTGTCTTTCTTAGGATCTGTTTTAAATTTTTTATGTAAAAAAATAATAATAAGAAGAAAGGAAAGTGCAAAGCGACAAAGGAAAGAAAGAACAGATAATTTTTGTTTGCTTATGACAGGCCATTGTAAATTAAGAATAATTAATAGGAAAGAAAACTGATTACATATATTATTATTTCTTTTTTCGAGTTTGGATGTTAAAATAATTAAGAAAAAAATAATGTTAAATTAATTTTTCAGTCTATATACTCTCCTTCACACTACTCTCTTTTTCTCTACTCACTTTTCTCAAAAGGGGAAAATATTATTATATATTACAAAACAGGAAATTCTCTGTGTCTTTACTCCTGAGAAATAAGCCTATAAACATTACTTCCTTTTTTTTTCCTTTTCTTTAGTGAATGGGCTGCTCATATTTGCATGGCTGCATGCATTACTATTTCGTACACTATAAAATATAGCATTCATATTAATTTGTGTATTTACTGGAAGAAAAGTTGGATTTAGCTACAACCTACAAACCATATTTGTAGCTATACGTTGAAATTTTGTAGCTACGACATAGTTACATCGTTGACACTGAAAGTGTCTACCTATAAAAATTGTGAGTTTGTAGCTAAACATGCTACCATTAGCTACAAAATAAGTTTTGCAACAAAATAGGATACTTTTAGCCACAAATCATTTTGTCACTAAAGACTAGAAAATTTGTAGCTAATTTCTCAAATTTGTAGCTAAAAGCTTGACTTTTAGCTACAAAATCAATATTTTGTCACTAATTCTCAATCTAAATTAGTGACAAAATGTTGATTTTGTAGCTCAATCATACTTTTGTTAAAAGAAATAAAATAAAACGTACAAAATTCAATATTTCAAATATTTAATTGAAACGCATTATTTGTCATAGCAAATCTGAGTTCCATTCAATTTTAAGGAACTGCAAGTATGTATAATAGGTTTTTATATGAGGGACAACCTCCACAAGATCAAAAACACCAGCTGAATTAGTCATTAGGCCCCGTGTGAAGCCTCATGAGCTGCTGCATTACTAGACCTATGAGTCCAGGTTAACATCAAACAAGAGCTAGAACAGCCATTGTTAAAAACTTATAAAAAAAGTTGGAGGAACCATCCGCTGATTGGTGGGTGAGCCAAGACCAAAACACCAACTGCCATCTTTGCATCAGATTCCACCGTGAAATTAAGCCATCCTTTGGCACTTAGCATGCACAAAAGCAAGTTCTATACCCTGAACTGCAACACTATGGACCTGACCTTTATCATCTCTAGCAACACAACTAATGCCCGCTTGACCAGCCCCGAATGCAGCATCCACATAGCTTCGCACAATCTCGCATCGATGGAACCAATGAATTATCACATCTTTTGTCTCTTGAAATCTGTCTCTTGAAGTTGGACTTCAAGCTCTTGGATCTTTGCTGGCTGATTTGCTATTTTGATAACCAGAATGAAGTATAGAAATGTGAAAACCGAACAAAGAATATCCACTTCAAGCTCTTATTGATTTGCTATTTTGATATAGATCTCCACCATTTATTTCATCTGTATGCATATAAATTATAAATATCTATAGTTAAGAGCACACAAAACAAATAGAAGGGAACAGACTACTGAATGAGGGAAAAAATAAAAGAGGATGATTACTTCATTTAGATATATATGAAAACAAATAAAAGAAAACAGGCTACTAAATGAGGGAAAATAATTCATGTTATCTGTCTAATAGTAGACCCATGATATGCAAATAGCTCTTCTTAAAGATTCTCTACTGCAAGCTTTTTATCCATATAATTCTATCATATCTCATGTAACTCATAACTAGTGGCGACCATGTTAGGGAAAAAAAGAAACATAACAAACTGAGAAAATTGACCAGAACACCAGAACTCGAACAAAACCTGAAGGAAATAAGAAAATCAATCAGAACACCAACAGATCAGATACCAAACAGAGAAGATACACAAAATAATCCACTTGGCGGCAAATAATCAAATTCCAAACACTTAGGACCCGTTTTGAAGGTATACTTAAACTATGATTCTAGATTCTGACATTTGAAATTCAATTTTTTGTGAGAGGAAAACACTGTAACAGAATTAATGATTTGACTTTGAGTATATGAAACAACCATGCCCTTGATATGTACACGAAGCACACAATTCCCAATTTCAACACAACAAATCACTAATATTTCTAAACGTTTTCCACAAGTCCATATGCCATTTCTAGAATAATATGTTATCAATACGTGAATATAATATTAATATTTCAAAACAATTTTTCCAATGTCTACTCTGAACATAAAACCAACAAAAATATTGTTTTTCATCTAACATACTAAACTGAAGAAATTCTTAATCTATGTTCCCAGTGACGAAATAGAGAAAAAGAATATAGCTGGTAGATTAACAAAGATTGTGCTTAACACAGTCTAAACATTTAATAAATCAAGTAGATCTTATACATTTGATCTTCATCTGTTCCTGTCACCAACGTTTCAAAACTACAGAAACAAATAAATATTAACAAACATAATAATAATAGTAAGCAAGCAAAATCCACAACACAGAGAGAAAAAATACCGGAAAGATCCATAAATAAGATCCAGAGATCATGACTCCAGCGACTCTTTCAGTGCGATTCTTCGTTCCGAAGAGGAAGAGAGAGCTGAGCAATGAAGTTTTGGTTAAACTCTAGCAATCCATCAGATCAATCTCCAACTGCTGAAAAACGACAATAGTAAAAATCCGTCAGCCCTACCGAGCCTAAAATTTCCACAAACCCTAGGCCAGATCCAATTACGCCAAACAAACACAGTACAAGAAAGAAAACTTAGTGGAAAACAATAACTGACCGACATTGCGCGAGGCGGAGACGTAATCATCCGAGAAAGAGGCGGGCCCACCCAAAGAGTCTGGAGGTGAAGGCGTGGTGCTTGTGCTATTGCGGAGGATGAGGGAGTTCTCATCCTCAAGGATGACGGTATCATCGAGGAAGACGTCCTCGTCGACAAACTTGTCCTCTAGCGAGGTTGTTTGGTGCTTCCGATGGTTCGCCGGCGGCGATGGGCGTTTTATGCAAATGAGACGTTGTCCGACCATGCCCGAGGGAGAAAGAGAGAAAAGCCGGTGATTGTTCGGAAAACTCTGATCGATCCATCAGCAATAACGCGATCTGGTTCAGCGAGAACGATAGAAAGCAGACTCCGGTGATTGATTATAGAAACTCCGGCGATTGTCCGGAAGTTTGGGTGCGCGCGCGAGACACAGCGAGGGTCCGTTTGGTTCAGGGATTCGAATCATGTGATTTGAACCATTTTCGATTTACGTGTATTTTTTGTGAGAGAAACCACTGTAGCGAACCACGAATCATGATTCGAATCGGGGGACGAATCCCCCAACCAAACGGACCCAAAATGTTCTTGTAACTATAATTTTATTGCTTTTGTTACAATTTTTTTTTTTTTTTGGTCGCTAATTTTGACAATCAGCTACAAAAACGAATTGTTGTAGCTAATTTTTTTATATTTTATATGCTAAAATTCTAATTCTCATCATAGTTAGTTGTAGTTAATTTTTATATTTTATTCGTTAAAATTCTAATTCTCGTGATCATGTCTCCTTTACTTCACTAATTCGAGTTTAAAATTTGAGTTTTATTACAGTAAAAAGTTCTCATAAACAGTCACATTTAATTTTTTTATTACAGTAAAAACTCTCACATAAAATCACATCTCAACTCGAATTATAAACTCGAATCAGCGAAGTGAACAGAATTACAAATTTATGACTAATGACTAATATTTAATTACAAATTTTATTTTGTTACAAAAACTTATTATTAGCTACAAATTTATATTTGTAGCTGCAAATTTTGCAGCTAAAGCTACAATTTCTTTTAGTGATATTGTGTCCTAGGTTCGGCCTGAATATTCTGTTGAAATAAAAACTTTAAATTGGATAAAACATGAAAAGGATACATCAATTAAAGATGCATCATTCATGGCAATATCCCCATCAGAAAAAGTTACACTACGTCCATGGCATGTACAGAGAAAAATTAAAATGTAGCAACCTTTTTTTTTTTTTTGAAATATTTTAGAAATAACAAATTACATAGTAATTACTGGAATATTTTTTTTTAATAAAGTTACATAGTAATTATCAAAATGATTTTTATTTTTAAGATAACGATACATGTCTAAGGTCTAGAAAAAAATTAAAGAACTTAGACTTAGAAGTTCATAGGTTTAAGTTTTTATTCCTTATTTTTTATTAATATTCTTTTAATTAATATAATATTTGATATTTGTCTCGAATAAATTTTATATAATCTAAAAGGATATTTGTCTATTTTTCTCTCAAGTCTAACTCACTGTATACCTAATTGCTTGAAAGAACCTTTTGGACCCAAATTATTTTTCTCAGGTAAAATAACACATGTTCTATCATGAGTTACTCTTATCCTGTGCATGGTTGCATGCATTATTTACTTAATTATTTATTTACACGTATAAAATACAATGCACACTATATGCACATGAGACCACAATAAGACTTATGGAACTCTATAGATACATGATTATTACACGCATAAGTTAAATTTATTCACTAGGTTCTCTAAATATTCTGTTAGAGCAATGTTATAATTGATGTATTAATAAGCACTTTTCAATTTGATGATATTTGTTGTGCTAAATTTATTTATGCTATATTTTATTATAAAATTTTCACTACATATAGATATGAAAAATTTGGCATTTAATTGTTATTGGTTGATATGTTTACTTTTTTAATTAGTCATTGCAATATTTGCATTTCAAATTATTCTAAAATCAAAAGTTTACTTTTATAACTTCCAAAGCTTAATGAATATAGTAAAAAGTAGATTTAACATTGAAATAATATTATGCATTAGAATACAATAATCGACACGTCAAATATATATAGCATATCACATTTTTTTGAACCAAAAATACAATTAGTGTTAGTATTTATATTGGAGATGATCTTATAATGTAAGCTTTAAATTGGATAAAACATGAGCATACATCAAATGAACCTACAACCATGGTAAAACATACACACACATATCTCTAATACTCCTTTAAGAGAATAATTTGAGTTCAAACTATTCATCTCAGGGAAAACAACACGTACCATCTTTTTTAAGTCATATTATAGACGGAATGAGTGAAATAGGATAATTGGTATAGTGATTAGTAAATTATAACATAATTTTTCAAATATATAGTTTATAATATAATTTAATATTTAGACTTTTAACAATATTAAAAATTCGAAAATACCCCAAACCATCTTTCTCTTTTCCTCCCTTTAGGTAGGTCCACCATAGCCGGCGGTCGTGACTAGTGACCATAATTTTTTTATTTCGTATATAGATCATTTCTATAAAATTATCTCATATCCCTTTTTTCAATTTTCTAAGTCATATTATGAATGTTTTTACTGTAAAAAACTGTGAAGCATTTTTTTCATATTCATTTTTGAAGAATTTTATAGTAAAATACAAAAAAAAAAAAAGAACTTACCAATAGAATGTAAAAGGTTTTTACCATAAGATCTTTATCAAATTTTTCATGAGATTTTATATTTTCTTGATCTAATGGAGAATTATCTAGTAGAGTATGGAAAAAAATTCCCTATGGAACAACATTGGTTTTTAACCAGTAAGAGCACGTTTGACATAAGGGTTTAAGAATCTAGAACCATGATTCTGGTTTAAATATGTGTTTATTTACAAAGAGTAAAAAATGGCTATGATTTAACTTATTCAGAATTATTGGTTAGTTTGGATAGTTCTAATTTAAGGTTTGAATCCTGACATGATGTTTTAAATCAGAATCACTTCTGATTCTAAAACCATCCCATCCCTTGATTTTAGATGGTTCAAACCTTGATTCTGATTCTGGTTTTCAGAACCATGATTTAGACCTAAAATCATGAATCATGATTCTAGTTTCAAAATTAAAATTAGATTCACCCTAATTTGATGAACCCTCATACCAAACAAAGCATAAGTGAAGTCAGGGGACCAAAAATGGAGGACAAAATAATGTGCTAATCAATCAAAAATTGTCAATTTTTAAAATCAAGTCACAACTAAATCTCGTGTCCCCTGAACTATTAATTTAATAATGTTAGTCAACTATTAGACTTCAAATGCTATTAAATTTTAAAAATTTAGGATTGTAATTTCCCTGACTTTTTTCTTTTAATACACACCCCTAAATTTTAAAGTTAGACCTAATACCCAAATGCCTCCTCCCACCATCTCACGGCAAGCCAGGGATGGGTTTTTAAAATTTAAATTTTTTTAAGCCTATTTATTTTATTAATTTGAGTTTAAATTTAAGTTTTTTTATAATAAAAAAATTTTAAAAATAATTATATTTAATTTTTTTATTATAATAAAAAATTTTCATATAAAATTATATTTTAATTCAAATTACAAACTCAAATTAACGAACTAAACGGTTTTTTCACTCTTTCATTTCAATATTTCTTTATATTTTTTTAAAACTTTCCACAAGTGGAGTGGTCCCACTCTTGGAAAAAGAAAATAATATAAAAAAGAGTATTTTTTCAACCAGTACAATACAGTACATGGTAAATACGTAAAAAGTATCCAAGTAACTAAAAAAAAGAAAATACTGTAGTTTTTGTTCATCTCATTATTTAAAATTATTTTTAATTTAAGTGTAAATTTTATAAAAAAATATTATAATAAATTATAAATTATAATTTAAATTAAGACATAAATCAACCAATTAAACGCACCTAAAAGAAACTGGAATCTAATCGAAGCTAAACTGAACTGTTGAGAGAGACAGAGAGAAATTCGAGGCAAAACGCACAGAGCTAGAGAGAGACAGAGAAAGAAGAGAGAGTGGGACACTGCAGCGAGGGCTTTAATGTTTCTGTCGGGAGCTTCAGTGGAAGCTCTTATCTTCTTCAATGGAAACTTCTTCTTTTTCTTATTCTTCTTCTTCTTCGTTGCGCTTCCTCCGACCACAAATTCCTCGGCCACTTACCAGCGCAGTCTTACTGATGAGTCTCAGGTGTACTTGGAAGCAGAAGAGACCGTCCTTGCAAGCCTCCGCAATCTCTTATCAGAAATTCATTCACTTTGCTTTGGACCAGACCAAACGGCACACCCATTTGGCCGCTTCTCCTCTGCAGGTCACTCATTATTCATGTCCTTCTATTGTTGGCTTTTATGTCTCTGTATAATGTTTTTTTTTTTTTTTTTTCTATTCTCCAAAATGGGTTATTGGGTTTGTTCCGTTTGAAGGTTAAAACTGGTCTTTTCTTTCGGTGAATTTTTTACACAGCTTGTAATCACTGGCAATAGAGCTGTGTATTCTTTGCTGTAGTTAACAGAATCCTTTGGTTGGTGCTTTGAAATTGGTATAAGATATATATATATATATATATATATATATATATATATATAGAGAGAGTATTGAAATTGTTGTTTAAAGAATGGATGTTTTAGGAACTCATGAAGTCAATTTTTTTTTTTTTTTTTTCATTATTTAGGAATTACGCGTAGCCTTTGTGCGTCTCTCGTTTTTTCTGAAAAAAAAAAAAAAAAATGCTTTTTTTTTTTTTTTTTTTTTTTTGTAACATGGAGAGAAATTTTGGGGCTCGAACAGAGGGGAAAAGGAGTGTGATAAGTTGCGTAATTTTGAAGCGACGGTTTTAGACTCTTCCACTTGAAAACAAAAATTCCTTTAAAAAGCTTTTAGATCAGAAACTGAAACAAGAGGGGAAAAAAAGTAGAATCTTTTTCAGCGTTATTGTTCATGTGTTGTAATTGGTTTTCAGTTCATTCTCTGAGAATGACTCTGGCTTGTTGTGAGCTAATGCTGTTTCAGTTTGTTCGAGCCGCGGAAGAGAAAGAATTACTAATACCTTTTCATATCATTGCATCAAACTTTATTCTGTCTTCCTACTAAAAGTTGATACAAGTTAATAATTAATTATTAATTCATATTCACCAAATGCATGTCTGATTAGTAACAGAAACCTCCCTTGCACGTCATCGGAAATGTCGTGTATCACCTTAGGTTTTCAAGAATGCCACACCTCCCCTGTAGGACGGTTTTGTAAACGCTGGGCATTAGTATAACATATATGAAAACATAGGGCGGAATGCAACATTTCAATAAAACACAGGAGAGGCTTTTGTTATCACTGCACGTTCTGCGTGTCTTTAGCGTGTGGCCTTACATGAATTTGTGCGGATGCATGTTTATGTTTTTTGTTTGTTACATGTGAGTACGCCCTTCTACTTATGATGAAGTGTGTTTTTATTGTCATCAGGAAAGTTATAGTTCAATGATTTCCATGGATGGTACAGTGGAGCTTCAAATGCGATCATTCCAAGCTCCAAAGATTAGACTTCTGCGAAGTCTGAGTATTGAGAGTGAAACAATGCAGGTAGTATTCTATAACTTGATAGGACATCTATCATAAATTCTGTGTCTTTAAGGGAAAGATAACAGAAGTTTGATGTTATTTCACGGACCCTTGATCAGTAGTGCTTACCAATATCAAGGAGAGTTCCGATCGGGGTTCCCTGTAGAAAAGTTGAATTCTCCGAAAACTATCCAGAAGATGAATTATAGACTCATTGCCTTTTGGATTTCTTCTTCTGCATTCATATATATTGTGTGGTGTGGATGGAATGTGGCTTCATTCCCTGAGTAGGATTTTAGCTTTCTTCAGCATATATTCTTTTCAGTTTGGAATTCATTTCATTTTCCCCCCCTTTTTGCAGGTTTTGGATTTTGCTGTCTTCCCAAAACCAGAATATGACCTACCCATATTTTGTGCCAATTTCTTCTCCAATGCAAGTACAAGTATAGTTTTACTGTAAGCTTTCCTTTCTCTGAATCCTGTAACTTCATTGGATAATGGGATGGCTGTCAATTATGTTTACCTATGTTTTCATAAAAAACTGCTTTGCATTATCTTAATATTATCGTATCAAATTAGTTCTTAGAGAAAAATTTGATCTCTCTCTTAGCGGGGCATATACGGTATGTTCTACATTATTGAATAGTGAGGGAGAACTTAACCCCTACTTGACCATTTATAGGGATCTTAACCCTTTGCATGACGTCATCAGTCAAAGAGATTACAGAGAGAAGTACTACAAAAGCTTGATGCCTCTTGGAGTTAAATATGCCGAGGTAAGTGCAATGTGTGTTACCAGAACATTAAAATATAACGATGTTTCGTAATCTTTATATCTTTTTTATCAGGATATTTTCTAAAATTTATGGCATGATGGCTTTAACACAGATTTCATGCAGCTTTTGCCCTGGGGAGGAAAGCTTACCAGCGAGTCTTTAAAGTTTTTCTCACCAATTGTTATTTGGACCAAATTTACTCCAACCCAACAAAACTATGATGTCTTATATTCTGCATTTGTGGATTATTACATGGTATAAATGAAATAGCTTTTTCCCTTTCAACTAGAAATATCTAGCATTAATTTGGTGGATCTGTTTCTGCTCGATGACCAAAAGTTTTAAAACAGAAATACCATCTTACATTTTCCTATGTTTCTACAGGCGTGGCTTGAGCTGATGGATGAAGCAACAGAGGAGAAGAATGAGTCGAGAATCACAGGCAACCGTGAGGCACAACATAGGTATTTGGAATGGCGAGCAGAAAAGGTGATTAATGTTTTGGCTCATGTTTTCTTCTATGGATTGTATTTTCTTTTTCTATCAACTCCTATTAGATTAAATTTTTTTTATTTTGTGTCATACTTGCGTGCCTTTGGTCTCCTCGTATAAAGGAAGTTCAAAATGTTTCAAGAAATAACAAATGAGATAGAAAGGACTGGTATCAGGGAAAACAGGAATTAGAAGTTCCGCCAATCTGTTTTTAACATAATCATGAAAGAAACTGACATGGGAAGTTAAATAAAGTAAAGAAAATCAGGTTTCACTGAGGCTCATAACATTGTTCAGATATAGAACTCCTCAAAAACAATTTAACCACGGATTAATGCACATATCTTTTTGGTCTTCGGAGTGTGGAAATCAGCTGTTAGTTCCAACTTCTAATAAAAAAAAATGACGAACAGAAAAAAAGGAAACAAAGAAAACTAAAGAAAGAAAATTTGGCTTTATGACCACTCATTTGGTCCGTTAATTTTCTGGAAATCAGGATCCTGGTCATGGCGTTTTGAAGAAGTTGGTTGGGCATACAGCAGCAAAGGTATAGAACTATTTAATTACGTTAGCCCTGTCGGCATCAATCAGCAGTCCTGTTCTAAACTTTTTTTTGCAATCCTGTAGGACTTGCTGAGGAACTTCCTTTTTCACGGAATCAATGAACTAGGAAGCAAAGGTTTCCTGGATTACTTTCCAGAATATCGCTCCGAAGATGGAACTGTTATTGAGAGGCGCAGTGTAATAGGAAAATCCTTTGAAAATCGCCCTTGGGACGCGCGAGGAGAGTTCATTGGTAACAACTAACAACTCTACGAATTAAACATGTAATGTTATTCTAGTCTTCTGCCTGTTCTTTTTTCCTGCCCTGCCTCTCTCTCTCTCTCTCTCTCTCTCTCTCTCTCTCTCTCTCTCATGAACTTGTTATCTTGTAGAAATATAATCATAATTTTTGTTCAAACATGTTCATTAGATCCTTTTATTAAGATAAATTATCTCGTTGCTTAAGTGGCATGAATAAAACAGCTTATAGAACTTTTAGTTTTCTTTTTTGGTGTGGCTGAACAAGATAGAGTGGTATGCGGGTTTTGGGGGAAAAGAGACTAGATTGTTCAAAGTTTATTGCCATTTATCCAGCTCTCCTATTGCAAAAGCAATGAATGCAAAAATCCTGATTCAAAGTGGACATAAAACATCATTTTACTAGAAAACATTAAATGGTGGAGGAAAGTCAAAGTTTGATTACTATTATCTCTGCAAGTTTTTCAAGTATACCTGGAAATTTGGTGTTGCAAGAAATGCCAGGCAGGCAATGTGCCTGTTTTCAGTAAAGAGTAGGCACAACTTCTTTTATCATATGTTGTGGCCTTGCTATGACCACACAAATTTTTGTAGCGTGTCACAAACTGTTGTTTTCATCGTGTGATTAGAAACTTTGTATGCATCGGGTTTCAAAGATAGAAGTTGGTATATAAGTGTGCACGAGCTCGCTTTCGATCATTAATTTCCTGGTCTTTCAGTGGGGTCCACTTATACCTGATTATGTGCGTTCTTTGTTCTCTGTTTATCAACAAAGATAAAAGTTGGTAAGCAAGGCGAGAATTACCCAATGCAAAATAGAAAAAGAAAAGAAAAGAGAGGGCTAATATCAAAATTTTATTGCAATTGCAGAGAAAATTGAATTTATTGAATAAACTAACAAAGAAGAGTTTATATAGCCCTACAAGCATAATAATAAAAGACTAATTTACTCTTATTAATAAAGAGAAATAACTAAATAATCAATTCTAATTCTAAAATAAAGATAAATATCGTTAACATGTTATCTCAAGTTTATGTTGTGACTGAGCATTAAGAGTTTACTAACTGAAAAATAAAAAATAAAATTAAAATTAAAACAGGACTTCATAAACAATTTTATGACTTTATAGCTATGCCGATATCAATGTTGATACCGATACGAATGCTAATGCAAATGCCAATTTCAATACTAATGTCAAAGTTAATATCAATGCTAATGCCCAAGCCCACCACTCAATACAATAGAGCCCAAACGGAAGCTATCAAAGCGGAAGCGAACAGAAATAAAAGGAAAGGAGAAAGAGAAAAATAGGTCAAAATTTAAGATGAATTAAAATTAATAGGTCAATAGTTTACATAAGTTAATAAATAGGCCAAATTATTATTTTTTTCCATAACTTGTCTAGTTATGAACCATAACTTGACAAGTTATTATTCATAATTGTCCATAACTTGTCCGGTTATGAACCATAACTTGACAAGTTTGTCCATAACTTATCTGTTTATAAACCATAACTTGACAAGTTATGACCTATTAATTTCTATAACAAAAAATTGGCCTATTTCCTTTCTTAAGCTTTTCATATTGGTCTATTTTCTACTATTTCCCTAAAAGGAAATAGGTTAATATGAAAAGTTTAAAAAAAGGGAAATAGTAGAAAATAGGCCAATATGAAAAGCTTAGGAAAGGAAATAGGCCAATTTTTAGTTATAGAAATTAATAGGCCATAATTTGTCAAGTTATGGTTCATAACCAGATAAGTTATGGACAAACTTGTCAAGTTATGGTTCATAACCGGACAAGTTATGGACAATTATGAATAATAACTTGTCAAGTTATGGTTCATAACCAGACAAATTATGGACGAAAATAATAATTTGGCCTATTTATTAACTTATGTAAACTATTGGCCTATTAATTTTAATTCATCTCAAATTTTGGCATATTTTCCTCTTTCTCCCTTAAAAAAATATATAGACTAACTTTTAGTTATAAAAATTAATAGATCATAACTTATCAAGTTATGATTCATAATCAGATAAGTTATGAATAAATTTGTCAAGTTATGGTTCATAGTCAGACAAGTTATGAATAAAAATCAAGAATAATTTATCAAGTTATGATTCATAACCAGACAAGTTATGGACGAAAACAGTAATTTAACATATTTATTAACTTATATAAACTATTAACCTATTAATTTTAATTCATCTCAAATCTTAACTTATTTATCTATTTTTCCATTTTAAGATCTCCAAAACGCCAATTCTCTATTTTTTTTTTTTAGCGTCTAGTATTGTACCACCCATGCTTCTCCAATTTCACTCGCAAGCCTTTTTTTTTTTTTTTTTTTTTTACTGCCATCCTTTATTCAATTTCGTCAATGAACTTTTACCAACAAAAAAACTTGTAACCAGCCCCGGACGAAGACAATAAACACCAAGAAATCGCACGAATTCCAAGACACCTTCACCAAAATCTCATCAATTACATATTGCACAATTGTGCATCCGAAATCATGAATTAGCAAAGAATTAATTCTCAAAATTATACGGCTCTGATACCACGTGAGAATTACTCAATGCAAAGTAATGTCAAAGTTCTATTACAATTGTAGAGAAAACTTTATTCATTAAATAAACTAACAATATAACTAAATAATTAATCTGGATCCTAAAATAACCAAAAGAAGACCTTGAATTAGTCCTACTAATATATCCTTAACATACATTAAAAAGCTAAAAATCTTTTGCCCTTCTTTTAACATATGGCATACTGGCATTACAAGTAGTTTCTCTTTTCTGACACATGACGTCACCTTTTTGTTTTGTGTTTTTTTAAAGCATTTCTTGATTTATTTTTTTTTATTTTTTTTCCTTTTTTTTTTTTTCCAAAGTTCCCATACACTTTAATTTTATTTACAATACTTTTTTCTCGCTTTTCACTTACTAAGATAATTTATGTTATATATATATATATATCCTATTTTTTTTCCTTTTTGTTAAAGGTTGTTATGCAATTAAATTATTTTTCATGTGTTTTTCGAATCAATTTTTCTTATCACTATATTTACATGTATTTTTTTTTTCAGCGGTACTCTCAACTATTATTTATTTCATAAATAAAACTATTTTAATTTATCCCCGTCTACTTAGTTTCTGTCACATATGAGTCTACTCAATATTCTTTTACCAAATATGACCTTCATAAAATTATATATATATATATATATATATTTCTAATTGCTCTATTGATAATTGATATTATATATTCTAATTTGTGTGTCTGCCTAAATATTTTTTTTCCTTATAACCCCGTTTAAGTACAATTTTTTCACATGTACTCTATAAATAATTTACTCTCATTTGCTCCACTAAAAACTTTATTTTTTTTATCTGTTATTTTTTACTAAACTAAACTCTTAAAAGAATACTAAGTCAATAGAAAAATTTGAATTTTTTTTTTTTTAAATCTTTGCATCTAAAAAAATATATAACATGCGTGGCGCGTGGTTTCATGCCGAGCTTGGATACTTCTGTGTCTTAAAAGCCATATCCCTCATGGAGGGGTGTGGCCAGAGTCTAACAATAAAATTGTTATTTAATTCATATCTACTAAGATCAACCTAGACCATAAGCCAATTGCTTTCTCCTTTCTAAAAGCCTGTTTCAAAACTTTGTCAACTTTGCAAGCCAAGTCAATATAGTTCGTCGTTATATGTCATATCCAGGCAAATTAACTTGTTAGCAATGAAAAAGAAAGGGAAAAAAAGAAAAGTCCGAGATATCGTACGTTCATGAGTTGCGAACGCCAGGAAATAACAGAAGAAGAACACCAAAAATATCATGTATGATGTCTATATACATTTCATAGGCAATTTATGTGTCACATGCAATTTTAGATACATAAGGGGAGAAGAACCAATGAAATGTGAATCTAATTACTTTGTTTCCGCGGCTTCGAATAGTTCTCGCCACTTTTGCTGATCGCTTCCCGGTCCTTCTCCCTGCAAAAATGCTAGGAGTTTTAGCCGAAGGACTTCCTTTTTAACATGACAAAGTGGTATTCTCTTAAGAGGCATTGTTCACCATAGCCAGCATGTAATTTTAACGCAATCTTGGGGAGAATTACCTCAATTGAGTTGATTTCGTAAATTTTGCCTCGAGTGAATTCTATGTCCAACGCTTGTATGCAAGCTTCAGCTACAACAAGTCTGCTAACCTCACCAACTAGTTTATCCCCTGCGACCAAATTTGTTAAACAAAATGAGGTATGTATATATAAAAGATGGTTAATCATACTTAATCTGGTTTCCAAAGCCCTAATCAGGAGTTAGGAGATTTAGAGAACATTAGCATGAAAACCACCTCTTCTATTTACGCCTTATTTTATGCTTTAATTTGTGATCTGTTCTTTTTTGCTGCAAAAATCCATTTTCTACCATGGTATGATACTACAGGAAAGTGATTAGGCCTCATGAATTGTTCTCGTAGTCTGTACAATGGTAGTTGTTTCTTTTTTTCCTTAAAAACAAATGTTCTAACTTGTATTATTTCAAACAACATACCTCGACCGATAAGAACTGCACGCCGTTGCCCGGCGGTAGCTTTAAGTAAAGTATTTAGATCATATGATGTGTAGGGACCATCCGTCAATCTTCCAGCTCTGTATAGATATAAACAAGAAATAAGCAAAAATGTAAGATTATGCAGAAACTTTCTGCTAAGCTGGATTTTATTCAATTTTCATTATGATAAATTTTGGTCTCTCAAACGAACCTGATGATTGTAAATGGTAGACCAGAATTTTGAAGAAAATCCTCCCCCATCTTCTTGTATTTGAGAACACCAAAAAGGTTCATGATGCTATTAAAAAAGGGGAAAAAGAAAATCTCATTAATTTTGTGAAAGTGCAACAAAGAGATTGAGTAGTGGTTATCAATGACCAAAAAAGAGACCACGACGATTAGGATTTAAAGAATTCAATTAAATGGGTCAAACTTCAGTTTGTTCACATGATCACAAAACCCTTAGTGTTTAAGCATAAAACAAAATTAAAGAGGAAAAACAAAAGAATACAATTAATTTTCCTTGGATGAACTCAAAATAGACCTGATGTACAGCAGAAACCATCCTAGACTGCATATACTGGTCAAAGGCATTAAAAATACCCAGAAAAAAGTTTATTTCTCGTCTTGTTAAATGTATTAATATCATTGTTTCGTTAAGTTTATTTCCCTACTTTCTGCTATTCTAGCCAAAACTCCAACTATTTGAACATTTTCTCCAAAACAAGGAAGGAAAAAAAAAAAAATCCCAACTTCGAGGAGAAATTCAATCTCAAAAAGACAAACTTGCAAATGTATAAAAAGTTTACGTGTAACTAGAAAAAAAAAAAAAAATCCACAAGGCCGTTAATGTGAACGAAATTGCTAATTAATTTGCAAAGAAAATCAATTGTACTCACCGTTAGTCTTACCTCCAAGGCAGTTCGTTAAACTTGGTTACACCTACTGACGAAACAAGAACAACCCTCTTCACTGACGAAGGAAGAGCAGATACAAGATTTTTCACACCCTCCCAATCTTCAAAAGAAAACATCTAAGTCAAGACTCGAAAGTAACGAAAGCAGATTTAGCACGATCGACGCTTCACAAACGTTTTTTTTTTTTTTTTTTTTTTTTTTTTTTTTTGTGTGTGTGTGTGCCTGTGCGTGTACAGCTTCATGTTTTAAAAGATGTTACATAATGCATCTGAAGTTCTACAAACAAAGATTTCATAGTTTTTGTTTTCCATTCCATGCCATACTTTATATCAATCCCGTAGCCAAGAAGTTCAGATAGTTAGGTAATCTCACCTACTCTTTCTGGAGTGTTATCTCCATCCCATCGTTTTGAAGGAAAAGCCGTTGTCCCGGTGCAGCATATGACATGTGTGACTCCCTGCAAGACAATGTAATATAACCAAAGCAATTCAGTAAAGAAATCGCAACCACGAACCCACATTCTAGTGTTGTGCGGAAAGCTAAAAAAGCACTAACCTCAAAAATACTTGGATCTAGATCTCCTGGGTTCCGAGTGTCTCCTGTGAATACCTGTCAAGTTCAAAATCTCTGTAACTTCCTTCTGTGGGAAAAAAATAAAAAAATAAATGAATAAAATAGAGACTTTATAACAATAAGACCTTACATCGTGTAGAAAGAGAATATGTGAAGCAAGAAATTTTGTATCACACACAGTTAAGTCAAACCAAAAAGTAGAGACTCCATATAATAATAAGCCAGTGGGAATAAAGTATAGGGTATATGGCATATCTGCCTCCCGGTTGACAATTTTTCCACTGAACTTTTAACTTTGACAAATTACATTTTGAATTGATTGGCAAAGTGTTGGAGAGTGCTCCAAATTGATGACGGTTATTAAATTCGAAAGAAAACTCTCTCATACACGTTACACAAACTCGTTAATTTGAAGGAAGGAGCTAAACTTTAAATGACAGATGAAGCACATCATATCATGTGTATGAGAGCATTTTCTATCAAATTGTAACATCATTCATTGATTTTGAGGCGCAGAGAAACTTCATATTAGATTTGGAGACAATTCAGCACAATTCAAAGTTCGTGATAACAGATGCATAAGCCACAAGGAAGTAGGTACCTGTAATGTCTCTTCATCTTGTTCACCAAATAACATAGCAGCTTTCTGAGGGTCCCGCAGTATTAGGCGTGACTTTATATTCCGGTTGAGCAACGATGCAACTACCAATTGCCCTGAAAGAAATACATTCATCAGAAGCAAGAAATTTCACCGTCAAAATTTGTTGAATTATCTTGAATTCTTGACGACTTAATTGGCAGGATATTATTCCTTTGCTTGAAGATTCATCTTTTTATCCAAGACTCACATCTTCAGCCGGTTATCCGATTGGTTTATTATTTACTTCAGTCATTGTAAATGTAAAAAGCAGGCACCAAGACGATAATCGGCGACAATGCGTGCACCGCCTTCATCCTCACCGATTGCAGTTGAGAATTGCTTTTGCAGATGAGAAAGAAGAAGAGGAAGAGTGTGAGGGGAGAGGGCGAGGGAGAGTAACTGAGTAACTGTCCACCCACAAAGCAAAAACTAAATTTGGTAACCAACCCAATCTATTACCAAACAAAGAAAGAGGTAATCCTAATCTATACAAATCATTAAAATCTATTCACACAGTGCTTAACGTCTGTTTGATTCATGGATTAGAACCATGTGATTAGAACTATTTTCGATTTACGTGTATTTTTTATGAGAGAAAATATGTAACGAAACCACAAATCATGATTCGAATCCCTCTCCTAAACATTAACATAAGAAATAAAATAGTCAGGACAACATAAGAATAAGAAGTTCATTACTTTCAAAAGTAACGGGATGATAAATAATTCACAGTACTAAAACAATCAAATTATACAAAGTAGTACCAAACTCTAATTGAATTACTCAAAAAAAAAAAAAAAAAAAAAAACATAAACAAACTTCTGAATGTCAAACAAGAGTTGAACACAACTTTCAAGATGCGATGTTCGTTGAAGTTAGCATAAAATATTTTCCATTAGGCAGAAGGCAGAACAGAAGGCAAAATTGATTATGATTCGATTTCGACGACAGATAAACCACCGCAAATAGTTGGTTATAAGAAAGAAAACGGTTACAAAGGATTCAAATATGGAAGGAAGAATGTCGATGTATTCAATTAAGGTTGGTTACATAGTAACACACGAATTAAAAAGAGACAGAATTTGTTAGATTTCCCAATCCCAAACAAACACATCGAAAGTTTCAATAAAATAATCGTTTACGCATATACTTCATCATAAGCAAAAGAAAGACGAATACAGAGTGGAAAAAGACGATTAGGCCATACCAACACCCCCGGTGCCACCAACGACGAGAACGAGCATGGAAGAGGAAGAAGGGGCGGTTTTGGAATCATCTGTGGATTCTGAATTTGGAGATTGCACGACTTCCTCTCTCACAGCCCGAAGCGAATGTACAAATTCTACTCTGGAGCTGCATATGGTTCTTGAATGAGCATACTTTGACGGGAAACCCAGTGGCGGAATAGCAAAAAGAGGCGCTTGTCCGGGTTGTTTTGGGAAACTTTTAGCAGAGAATTCTGGGATTGGACTGAATGAGAGTCGAGAAGCCATGAGAACGAGAGAGCCAGAGACAGATGGCGGAGGAGGGAAGGAAGGACCGAAAAAATCAGTTTGTTTTGTGGTCGTTACCACTCATTTCAAAATTACCCAAATGACCCCCCCCCATAGGTATGATTAACGGTCCAAAGATTGATGCACTTTTTTTTTGTCTTTTTAAAGAAATGCCACTTTCATACAGACCAGATATATTATTTTCTTTTAGAAAAACAAATCTCAACCAGAAAATATAGTTATAAACAAGAAAAAAAAAAACCTTTTCTGATAGATCGGCCTACCAATTTTAATTTTAATTATTAAATTTAATTAAAATTAAAATTAATAAGACATCATTCTGAACACTTACAATAGTTCTAAAAATTAAAAATTGAGACTATTAATAAAATGAATTATCAAAAAAAAAAAAAATTATTTTTAAATAATGTGGCACAATTTATTTTAATTAATAAAACACCGTTCTAAATACTAGTTGAAGAGATAATTTAAATCCAGTCCAAGCTGGTTTTGATCTTAAACTGAAAGCTTCAAATTAAGACAGCGACTTTTCTTTGTTACAAAAAAAAAAATAAAATAGTACACCATGGCAGCCTTAATTTTTGATAGGATACATATCTTTTTCCTTATTGATTGATTGACATATATTATTAATTTTTTAGGATTTATTTGGTATGATACTTTAAATTAATGGCATCGTTTATTTTATTAATTTAAGTTTTTAGTTTTAAATTTTTATAATAAAAAATTTTTAAAAAATATTATATTAAAATTTTTTGTTACAGTAAATTTTTTTTAAAAAATATTATATTTTAATTTAAATTGAAAACTCAAATTTGTAAAGTGAACGAGACTAATGTGATTTTAATTATAATTTTAAAATTATAATTACAATTTATCATTTTAGGTTTAAATTATAATTTTAAAATTATGATTTAGAATTAAGGGTTCGTTTGGTTCCTAGATTCGAATTCTTGATTCGAATCATGATTCATGATCGCTACAGTATTTTCTCTCATAAAAAATACACGTAAATAAAAAATGGTTCAAATCACATTATTTGAATCCATGAACCAAACGGACCCTAAGAGTTTGAATCACTTTGAATTAAGAGGAAAATAGTTTTAAAATCATTATTTAAGTTAAATTAAAACATCACATTAAATTCTGAATAATCTAAACTAAATACTGATTCTCAATTATAATTTAAAATTACTGTAAATAAATATTAATTATGAATTAAAATTTAAAATTATAATTTTAGATCTATCTACTAAATACACCCTTTAAGTTTGAGACAAATTGAACTATACACATATGTTCAAATAAATTTTGAGAGATAATATCAATGGCATTGTTACGTGGAGCTGACTGTACAGGCGTCTTTTGTAGGAGAAGCTATTACGGAAGATCATTATCTACCAACTACAATGTCGTTCTAGAACATCTACATGCATATGTTCTAAAGAAATATTGATCACTCTACCCATTTCTGAATTGTTTTGTTTTTAATAAAAATACTAATTTTACTTGAAACAAAAATAGAAATAAAAATAGAATTTAAAAACTGTAAATTTTAATCTTTTAAAATAACTTAATACTATAAAGTGTTTTTATACACTTTTACTATACAACAGACGGTGGAGAAAATGACAAAATCGAATTAAACAAGTAAATTCGTTGAAATTAATTAATAGTGGCGTCAATAGGAAGACGTTTTGAGGAATAATTAATATGAATTTTTTTTTTTTTTAAAAGTAAATATGAACATATTTAAAGCAAAACTTCTATGTGGAAAAAAGAAGGTATCCTTGTAGCATAGCAACCTTTCTAAAGTATTATTATAAAAAAAAAAAAAAAAAAAAAACCTTTCTAAAGTATTATTATAAAAAAAATACCTTTCTAAAGTATTAATTATCAAAAAATAAAAAAAATAAAAAAACTTTCTAAAGTATTATTTCAATTTTTTTTCTTTTCTTTTATTTTCTTTTCTTTTCTTTTTTTTTTTTTTTTTTTTTTTTTTTTTAAGATCTGATCTCTCCCCTTGGTTGTGAAGTTGTGTGATCTTCATGTCCACAGGATCTTCTACCTTCGTATTCCCCACTAACTATATAAGATCTCATAATCTTGTCCTTTGTAAGATAACTCATACAAGCTGATAAATTAGAAAAGCTAATAAGGTCGTCCTTTGTAAGAGAACTCATACAAAGATGATAAATTGAAAACGCTAAACATGTGGCACTAGCTAATGATGTGGTAATTTATGCTTGGATGACCAATGAATACTTTCAATTACATAGAATTGGTCTAATATAAGGGCTTCGTTTGGTGAGCAGAATAGGATAGTATAGTTTTAAGATAATGGATTGGAATGTATAAAAAACTATAAAATTAGATTTTAATATTATCCAATAGCTAGCTTATTTGGTGTTGTGTTATTAGGATAAAAGTATTTTTATAATATTTTTTAAAAAAATTTGGGGTCAAATTGTTATTTTTCAAAACTTAGAGGTAAAAATATAATTTTAAAAATATTTTGCTCATATAAAAATTGCAATTTGTCTCTCAAATTTTGAAAAATTATAATCAAACCTCAAATTTTATAATAGTGTCTTTCACACTATACTTTAGTCAAAAGTTATCTCATACTTCAGTAGAGAATAGCAACATTCATAATGTTCACTAAACACAACATTAAAATTTAACTATATCTAATCCTCCCTAATCTTACACACCAAACGGGTCCTTATGGTATTGTGAATTGGATTTTGCGGATTAGAAGTGTAACTAACAGACTAATTAAAAACTTTTAGATTGGGATTATCTTAAATATGAATAAAACCTAAAGCCCCCCAGATACCGTGAAACCCAGACTGAAAGTATCAAGTTTTGTCCGTATGAAAAAATTATTAAATTTACACTTAAAAGTACATACTAGATAAGTCTAAATTTTTACCCTTTTTTCCGAGCGACGACCATGAGTTTAACCCGTAATTTGCAGGGAAACAAATAAACTAAGGAGGAAGAGCCGAAGAGGGAGAAAAGAAAAAGAAGAAAGAGAAAGAGCAGCAGAGAGATTCTCATATAAACGCAAGAAAAAAATTATTTTTGAAATAGTAGTGGGTCCCATAGAAACCCAGATCAACAGCCACGTAGCTTTTTTGAACTTCAAATACTATATCGTGGTTGAGTGTTCACCGTATGACCAGGGACCATAGGTTTATCATTCAATGAGATAATGGTCAATCGTTGTTCTACGTGGCCTATGGGTAGTTCAGAGTTTATTAATTTATTAATTTAAATTTTTAATTTGAGTTGGGATATAATTTTATATAAAATTTTTTATTATAGTAAAAAAATTAGATGTAATTATTTTTAAAAATTTTTTATTATAGTAAAAAAAATTAAATGTGACTTTTACTGAGAGTTTTTTATTATAGTAAAACTTAAATTTTAAACTTAAATTGATAAAATAAACGGGATCTTAAAAAACTTAAATGCACGGGAAAAACTCCAAAATTAATATAGTATCAATAAAAAAATATTAATTAAAAATAAATGATAAAAATTAAGACTCATATAATTTAAAAATATATTTGTCTCATTTTCTTCTTGTGTTTTTTTTTTTTTTTTTTTTTTTTTTTTTTTTTTTTTGTGCAGTATCTGCAAAGTCTCATAATTCATTCCAAAATCTAAAATTAAATTATACCTAGGCATAAAATAGTTCAAGGATTGAGTATTTGACAAGAAACTAATTTTAAATTTAACACATGAAGAATAGAGATTGTTTAGTTTTGTCCCATATAGTTCAAAATAAAACAAATTAGTCCAAAACTTATCATGTTACAATTTGATAATTCTGACAATGAAAAGTCAGTTTTTTTTTTTTAAAAAAAAAAATTTAAACATGTGTGAGTCACATGAGTTATTTGTAAAAGACAATTTAGGAGGACAATGATGATGCGGTAGTCTGGAGCAAAGGAAAATGTCATATTTAGACCTCGTTCATTTCACTAATTTGAATTTTACTATAATAAAAAATTTTCATAAATAGTTATATCTAATTTTCTTATTACAGTAAAAAATTCTCACATAAAATCACATTTCAACTCGAATCAGCGAACTAAACGGGCCTTAGAGTTAAAGCGGTGAAGTATTTACAACTTTCGTTTTTTTTTTTTTTTTTTTTTTTTTTTTTTTTACTTTTCAAAATTTTAAAGTATTTTTTTTTTTTTTTTTTTTTAGTTTACTAACCCTAAGCTAAATTGTAAAACACAATCAATATTACAACAAACAATTATATCCTAATGGAGCTCGTCAGTCGTCACTATTGGCTACGATGGAGGTTGGGATGGCTTGCGATGACAACCTTCGAGCTTCCACAATGACAATAACAAGAACGAGACACATGAGAAAAAATAGAGGGGGTATTTTAGGGAATATTTGAAATTTTTAGGATAAAATTTGCTATTAATTTGGATTCTGTAAACTTTGCGATACTAATGGTTCATTTATTTTATAAATTTAAATCTATGATTTTAATTCTGTTATAGTTTTTTTTTATACAAAAAATTTAATTTTAAAAATTAAAATTAAAAATTATTAATTTAAATTTATGAACTAAACGGTTGCAATTTTCATTCTGCTCCCAGAATAAGTTAATGCCCTCATCCTCTAAATCAAAGTTATATTGGTGTTAAAGATACTAGGATATTAGTAGTACAAATCTAATTATAATTATCCTTTCCTAATCCTAGGTGATTGCTCTTCATTTTAGGTGATTATGTTGCTCTATGGCTTGACTGTAGAGTCTTGAGTAATGTATATGTCTATATTTTCTTTGTAGATGAATGAATAAATGTAACGAATGAAAAAAAAAAAAAAAATACATATTCATCATCTCTTATTTTAGAATTAGAGAGCTGAGGTGAGATGGGTCACGCGTCTCTCTCGATTAGCAATGCTCTGTACAATATTATGTGATGAATTAATTAGCTGACAATTTTTAGCAAAAATTTTATAGTATATTATTAATCAAAGTACATCTTTATTTTTTAATCACTTTTTTTCCCTAGAATATGCATATCTTTATTTTTTAATCACTTAAAAGAAGAAGAATATGTATATTAACCTTAAAATTAGTACTAAACATATCAAATCACAAAATATCCAGACATTATTAATGGGATCTACTTATATACTACAGTGTTACTTTCTCATGAATATATTATAGTCGATCTATTTATGAGTTATGTAATTTTTTTTTTGTTTCTATGTGAGGATAAAATTAATTTTGCACCCTCTGTTATAGTGAAACATCTCACTAGTACCGTGTGTTTTTAACAATATTAAAATGATACTTTCACGGCTTCACCTTTAATAAAAAAAAGGTTTTTATATATTCTGAGACTAATTTTTAAAATATACAATGTCTAAACTACACTTTTAATAAGTGAAATAAAACCTAACAACTTTAAAAATATTTTCTAAAAACATTTTGATTTATTTAATTTTTTTAATATTTTGTAGTATTTTCAAATTTTTTTAAAATGACTACTTTATTATTAATTAAAGAGAAGGGTGGAATAGACATATTATGTCTTAAAAACCAGTATAAGTGTACTAAAAGAACATTTTTTAAAGGTTAAATTGTAATTTTAATATTATTAAAAATACAAAGCATTAACGAGAAATTTCGTTATAATAAAAAATACTAAAATGATTTTATTCTTTATATATTTTTATTTAAAAAATACCAATATAATATATTTCTTCTATATTTTACCAAATTCTCTACAAAGGGAATAATATTTATGGCAAAAATTTGAAATGGGAGGCTTTAGAACCATAGGGGATGTTTTTTTTTTTTTTTTTTTTTTTTGAGAAAATGACAACAAAGAATCCACAAATGAAGATAAATGAAGCATCTCATTTTGGAGGCTTGCTTAACCCACCTTGTCTCTTTATCTTAAATATTGGAAGATAATAACAATTGCATGGTCATAGCCACGAGGAAGAAGACAAAATGTCGTTTTGGAACTACTACTCTTGGAAACTCCCCTCGCAATTCCCACACTTACCCCACTAGGAAACAAAAACTGAGGGCACTGTTTGTCTTTGTTAGGGCATGTTTGGCTTTTTCTAACATTTGGGAATATTAAAAACTCCCTTTAGCCTTAGCCTTGATTCCCTATCCACCTAAGGTGAAGACAAAACAAAACTTGTCATGGTTTTAGAGAGAGAGAAAAAGAAAGACAAGTGTTTTATTTATTTTTTTTAGAAAGAGAGAGAAGACTGCCAAGGAAAATTCCATATTCCACTTAAGAGCGATGGCCAACAAAACAATAACGACAAAAGCGTCCTCCAAGCATGGTCGACAAACGTAGCCATGGAGTCTCTTCTCCTCTTCAAAACAACACAACCCCTTTTAATTAAAACTGTTTTTTTTTTTTTTTTTTTTTTTTTTGAGAGTTTAAAGAGTTTACTTTGTGATGGGAGGAAAACAGAGGAATCAATAAGCCATAGACGGGTTTTGATGAACAGTGGAGATTGAGGAAACAATCTTTGCCATTTCCACGGGGCTTCTTCTGGGTTCTTAACTAATTGCAAAACCCAGTAAGGATTTTCCCTAGTTCTCAAGTTTGATTTCTCTTTTTTCTGTTTTTCTGGTTGGGTCTTTTCTGTTCTTGTTGTTTATTCCAATTGGAATTGATTCGTCTATTGTGTTGAGTTTATTTAAGTTGATGAACTTGTTCTGATCTTTCTGCAAATTTGTGTTGGTGAATCATAATCGTCCAATTGTTGACCACTTGTTTTCCCCTTTTCTTGTTTGTCTGATAATAATATATTTTGTTAGTTTCTTAGCTCTGTAACTGCTAATTCAAAGGCCTGCTTTGTTTTGATCGCCCTTGGATTCTGAAACCGTCATAACTTTGTTTAATTCAGTCTAATCCATAGTTTGATTTCAAACAGATTACTTCTCTTAGAGTCTAGATTATCTTGAGAAGTGACTTTGGCTCCTGTTTTTTTTTTTTTTGGTTTCTTAAGTTTTCAAAAAAGTACTCTCTTGTTTGTTACATGGCACCAATGTTTCAAGATGAAGGATCATCATCTGTGACTTCATCGCCTCTCCAATTCTTTTCCATGACGTCACTTTCACCAAGCTTAGGATCACCATATCCATGGCTCAAGGAGCTGAAATCCGAGGAGCGGGGTTTGTACTTGATCCACTTGTTGCTCACTTGTGCAAACCATGTGGCTTCTGGCAGTCTTGAGAATGCAAATCTTGCCCTTGAGCAGATTTCCCAGCTCGCCTCACCTGACGGGGATACGATGCAGCGGATTGCCGCATACTTCACTGAGGCTCTTGCAGATCGCATCCTCAAAAACTGGCCGGGTCTTCACAAGGCCCTCAATTCGACGAGAATATCTTTGGTTTCTGAGGAAATTCTTGTTCGGAAAGTGTTTTTTGAGCTCTTTCCATTTCTGAAGGTCGCTTTTGTGCTGACGAACCAAGCTATTACTGAGGCCATTGAAGGTGAAAAGATGGTTCATATAATTGATCTTCATTCGTCCGAACCTGCTCAGTGGGTTGCACTTCTTCAAGTTTTGAATGCAAGGCCTGAAGGCCCACCGCATTTGAGAATTACCGCGGTTCATCAGCAGAATGAGGTGCTAGATCATATGGCTCATAGGCTGATTGAGGAAGCAGAGAAGTTGGATATCCCATTTCAGTTTAACCCCATTCTCAGCAAATTAGAAAATCTTGACATGGAAAAACTTCGTGTCAAGACCGGGAGGCTCTAGTCGTCAGCTCTGTTCTCCAGTTGCACACTCTTTTGGCTTTTGATGATGAACTCCTCAGAAAGAGATCCCTGCTGGCATCAAAGAATTTGAATGGAACTCATTTTTCCAGAGTTCTGCAAATGAACCAAAGCACATTGGCGGAGTTACTTGAGAAAGATTTGGTTAATGGGTATAGCCCTAGTCCCGACTCAGCCTCATCGTCACCATTGTCTCCAACCACATCAGTGAAGATGGATAACTTTCTCAATGGCTTGTGGGGTCTATCACCGAAGCTGATGGTAATAACCGAACAAGATTCCAACCATAATGGATCCACTTTAATGGAGAGGCTACTCGAAGCTCTGTACTCGTATGCAGCGTTGTTTGATTGCTTGGAATCTACCGTATCGAGAACGCCATTGGAGAGACTAAAGGTTGAGAAGATGCTCTTTGGGGAGGAAATAAAGAACATCATAGCTTGTGAAGGCGCAGAGAGGAAGGAAAGACATGAAAAGCTCGATAAGTGGATTCAAAGGCTCGATTCAGCCGGGTTCTCAAACTTACCACTTAGCTATTATGGTATGCTGCAGGCAAGGAGGCTGTTACAGGGTTACGGTTGCGACGGGTACAAGATCAGGGAAGAGAACGGAAATGTTCTGATTTGCTGGCAAGATCGGCCACTATATTCGGTATCAGCTTGGGGGTGTAGGAAGTAAAAGATTGGTATACTGATTCGTCTTTGACCTTTTTCCATTTCTTTTCTTTTTATTGAAGTGTTTTCTTCGTGGTATGTGAATACCAATAGAAGTGACTTGAACACCATTTTCCTAATCAGCAGAGAGAAGTTCTACATTGAAATTTTTTTTTTTTTTGGTTTTCTTTTTTGTCAGTTTATATGTGATTCAACCAATACTGACCACCCTTAGTGTGTGTATGTACATATTAATGCTTTAAAGGTTTTTGTGTTTTTAACACTTTTTGTGTCTGATAGAAACAATACTAATCTTTTGCTGCGTGTGTCTACAAGTTTATTCTTGAACTATTTACCTCTTACACTCTTTGCATTTCTGTGTGCTTTGTGAGGATATGTTACCTGCAAATCCTTTTAAGATTCAAGTGTAATAGTACTTCTTGTTTTTTAATTGCATTATAGATGTAATTAATCTCCAAGAACTATCATTAATTCTAGCAGAAACTGCCTTTGACCTGCTCATATTGAATTGCAACTCAACAAACATGAGCTATTAAACTTTTGTTCTTCCTTTTTGTTTTGGATAATTCCAACTATAATTGCAGTTTCTTCCTGAAGATTGCAGACTGCGGAATCATTTGTGGCAAAAGGGCGGTAGAATTTTCGCTATCTTGTTTTGTTTTGAGATTAATGCAAACATTGCACAGGTCGTTTGAATTCTCCGCGTGGAACAAAACTAATATGAAATGGGTTCAAGTGACGAAATAGATGGAATTCACTTCACATTTTATTACGTGAATAGAGTATAACATCCTCTTGAAGCATCAGAAATATTGGCTTTCTTTTGAACATAAAAAGAGTAACAAAAACTTGGAGAAAAATAAGTTGCCAGAATGAGGCTTAAAAATTTGAAAACCATAAGCTCTTGAAGCTCCTTGCGAAGGCTTTGCAATTATTGTGCAGCTCAGCTTTGTAGTCGAAAATAGTAGCAAAGAGCATGTTTATTTCATGCGTTTAAACTCATGATCTTAATTCTGCTATAGTACTTTTTTTTTTTTTACAAAAAATTTGAATAAAAAAAGTTCCGGCCAATGGATTCTCTTACAAAATTTAAATTTAGAATTAAAATCACTGACTCAAACGCGTAAATCAAACGGACCATAGGCTTTTCATGCAATTATGGGAAGATTTGAAGTCTTGATCAAAATAAAAAGTCAGGCTGGATAGTAATCCTTTCCATGATTTATGGTTGAAGAGAAAAGCTAGAATCAACCAGGATGTTTAGTTGTTTACAAAGTATTGGTCTACCTTGGTTTCAGTATTACTAGATGTGATTATTGGGACAGATTTTGAACCCTTGACTTTATCATATATTGAAACTAGCGGGTGCCTCTGCGTTTGTTTCAGTGATTATTCTATTAGAATGTTGTCTTTGCTGCCTGCTAGAGGTGTTATTACGATTCTGATTTTGGCGTGGTGTGTTTTGGCTGTGCGAATATTCTTTTGGTTGAACGGCTTTACTAGCTCTGTTAATGACAAATGCTTTTCAGCACCGCCGAGCTCAGCTCGGGTGCCTCACTGTAGGCGGCCACCTGCCACGAGGCACCTAAACTTGGCTGGGTGATGCCGCACAACAAGCTCTTTCAACGATGCACTTGGTTAAATCAAGAAAAATTGCTCTGGGGCTCCCTACAATACTGGCACTGCACTAATTCGACAAGATTTTCTCTTAAATCAATCAAGGCACCAAAATCAATGCTAATCCCTGCAAGGTTGAAAACTATAACTTGTAAGAGCAATTGAATGATCTTTCTTTGAAAGAAATGCATACAAGATAAAAAGAAGGGAAAATACCCAAAATACAGTCTATCTTTTGTCAAAAAATTAATATTCGTCATTTTTATTATGTAAATACCTAAAACACTCCATATATTTATAAAAGCAGACTCAAAACAACCCTTGAAGCAGTTAAATTTTTAAAAATATGATGATTATCTTTCCAAATAATATTAAATGATATTTTGGATATTATTTAATTAAAAAGATAAATATAAAATTTTTAAAAGTGCTCAAATGAATATTCTAATTAAAGAAATACTTCAATTATTTTGAGAGTTTTTCAATTTTTAAGATTGATATTATTTAACATTTTGGTTTAATTAAATTGTATTTAAAGAAAATTAGAAAGGGTAATCTTGGTATTTTAAAAAATTTAACTGCTTTAGGGGCTATTTTGGGTCTACTATTTATAAACACAGAGAGTGTTTTGAGTATTTGCATAGTAAAAGAGGCGAATGCGGTGGTATTTTGATAAACCATAAGAGGTGTTTAGGTATTTACATAATAAGAGAGATGAAAGTGGTATTTTGATAAAACACAAAGATATTTTAGATATTATAAAAAGAAATAGCATTAATCTACGTTATGATTGCTGTAATACGTTCTCTTAAGTTCTTAAATGAAAAACACATAAATACGAAAATAACATCATATTTGATTCCTATTTGCAAGTAGTTCCACATGTGCGAAATTACAAGCTCCTGGCAACTTGTAAGAAGCAAAATTAATGACATGAACTATTACAAGAAGATAAAGAGGATAATCAATATCCGCGTAGTTAATCATGAAAAACATTTAAATAAATTACTCTTGCACTGTAAAATTAAATCGATCAATAAGAAGGGGGAAAGCATTTCAGTGAGAAGGAAAGGGAAAACAGAGCGCCAAATATTTTAGACGTGAAATTTTCTCAATGGAATATTAACTTATGAGGCCACAAAAACAGCATAATATTGCCACAAGCAATAAAAGATTAAGTGGGACTGGGTTCTGAATTTTAATTCTTTCAAGTAGAAGTTAATGCTCTTCTAGTGGGGCAAAAATCTTGTATTTTAATTTTCATTTAAAAGAACTTTTAACGGTGAAAAGTCGTCAACAAAAATATAATAATTTTCAAAACGGGTTGTACAAGTTTTTATGATCAAAATCACGGTTAAAAGCAATTAAAAAGCAAGAACACACAAGAATTATAGTAGTTCACTCTTGATTCAAGAGTTACATCCACTGTGTGGAGGAGAGAGTTCACTATTTTTCAGAGAGAATAACACACTTTAATTGCTCTGAATGAGGCTTAGGGATCTTTTGACCTACAATCCTTTATTTATATCATTGATTATCGTCTCTGCTGGTTTTCCTATTTAATTCAGGGATATTTCCCTCATCTTTTGGGATAGTTTCAAAAAAAAAAAATAAATGGAGATTACAATCAATCAAGATGATTTCATTGCTTAAATTTCATATATTTGAATTACAAATAGCAAATCTCAGAGCAAATCTTGCATATTTCTCGACTTGTGTAAACTCGACTTCATAAACGCTCCCAGAACCACCTTCACCTACAATTGTTGGTGTAGTCGACCTCATGTTTCAGAGCGGTTGACCTCCTACGTATGCCGCACTTTTTACTAGAGGTCTGCTCCTAAGAGAGTTCTCATCTGATGTGACGGCTACGGCTGAGCTATCATCGATCACTTAATGCCCTTGTTTATGACGCGTAAGTCCCATTCAATGCCTGTTTTAGAATTCAAAATTTTATCCTACAACAAGAACTCTATTCGGATGCAACAAAAACTAGCAAGAACCTATACAAGGCAACTCAACTTTAAGAGATAGATCTAAAATTGTTTTGGTTTCTTAGTTTAGTTATTTTTTAAAGTTTTTTGCAACTTTTTAAGTTAATTATTTCTTTGACTGAAAGGGTAAATTGACATTTCACATGTCCTTACCTAAAAAAAAATATATAATTTTCTAATGATAGAATACCTCAATGGGATTTTTCAAATACGAGTATACGATGCTAAAAAGATGTTAAACTATAGGGAGTACTAAAATGATAGTTTCCCCTTATCAAAGTGACTTCCATTTGCTTTGATAAATTTGAGTCAGGAGTTTTTGTCAGAAACGTAAAACCAGAACAAAAGGGATAATTTTTTAAATATCACATGAGAATTACAAAATACAAACGCCAACGTCATACAAGTTCACGCGTATATCGTAGGAAAAAGAGAGAAATATACCAAGACTTAAGATGTATTAAAATTAATAGGCTAATAGTTTGTATAAGTTAATAAATAAGTCAAATTACTATTTTTGTTCATAACTTTTTTGGTTATGAACCATAATTTGATAAGTTATTGTTCATAATTCACGATTTTTGTTCATAATTTGTCTGGCTATGAACCATAACTTAACAAGTTTATTCATAACTTATCTGATTATAAACTATAACTTAACAAGTTATGACCTATTAATTTTTATAACTAAAAATTAGCTTATATACTAAACTTTTTATATTAACCTATTTTCTACTATTTTCGAATATTATACATGAGCAGTACCGGCCAGCTATTTTACACAGATTGAAGAGCAAACCCATACACACATGCATGAAATTGACAAAGTGTACAGACTACGTAAGATGGAACTTTTTTAGTTATATATACATATACATAAATATATATATATATATATATATATATATATATATATATATATATATATATATATATATATATATAGTTAGTTATTTAGGGGACCCACACAAGATTGTCCCTAGACATGAAATGGCAAATGGGAACGCTTCACTTTGAGCATCTGAAAAGCAACATGCTGAGGGCTCCAAGAACTAGTATCAGCGTGGCAAAGCGCCACCGCCTCAACATTTGTCCCGTCGGCACCCACCAACGACACCTTGTAAGCCGTCGTTGCGTGGATTTCGTGGCAGTAAAACACTGCGTAAACATAATTCTGCTTGTGGCAAACGACCGACCTCTCTCCTATCTTCTTTACTCCCTTGGAGATACTATAAACCTGCTTCGTCCCATTGTCACCCTTAATCACCTCCGTTGAGTAGACCTGAACTCCTCTTCGAGCTTTGAGACCCCGAAATCGATCAGCGACTCGAGCGATGTTGCGCAGAACTTGTCCTCCCCTCTGACGGCGGGTGCCTCGCACTGTTCGATGGCGGTCTTCACTCTATTGGCTTGAATCGAATCGGGTTTTATCCCCAAGTGTTTGAGGATTTCGGGCAACTTGTTGGTCGAAAAGGGTATGGATTCGGCGGCTTTGCGGGTCAAGAACTTGGCGTCGTTTTGGGTGTTGGGGAAATGCAGCCTCAGTTTCTGGCCTGCGTGAAGATTGGTGTCTAAGAAGAAAGTGTTAACGTCGTGCTCGTACGTGGTCTTGGAGATCTCCTGTCGTTTGGAAGCGTAGTTCTTGTCGTAGGTCTTGTCCTTTGCTAGCCTCCTGTCGTACGTGGTCTTGGAGATCTCCTGTCGTAGGAACCCAAAAAAAAAAGAAAAAACACTTTTAAGATTGGAAATTTTAGTATATGTTATGATTATAAAATTGGTGCTATTGGAACGGACAAAGTCATGAGAAACTAATAAGGATGTATAGTTTGTGGTAACATGACATCAGAGATCAGCCATGTTGCCTTTAGTGCAAGCAACTTTAGATTATGACAAGTTAACGCGCGGCTGACAAAAACCATGTTGGACTTTGGATTAATTAGTTCGATTGTCTTAGGTATCGTTCATTTCACCGATTCGAGTTTTCAGTTCTAGATTTCTACAATAAAAAGCTCTAAAAAATGACACATCTAACTTTATTTGTTACAGTGAAAAACTCTTAAAAAATGTCACATCTCAGTTCGAATTAAAAACTCGAATCCGCGAAGTGAACGGAGCTTTTTCTTTCTACGTGACTGAATAAAACCTTCTAAATTAATTAAGGGCTATTATTTGAGGGAAAACACCTTATTTATAAAATTGATCACTATATACCTGACTTTTATTAATATTGGTCTGACATTTTATACAAATTTTCTCCCTCTTACCTATTTCTATTAGTTTATGTCCAAATAAAAAATAACAAATTTGGAAAAAAAAAAAATTAAGGAAGCAATTTTTAGACCGTTGATGAATGATTAATTAACGGTCTTCTATACACAGTCTTTCGCCATAATGATAGGTGACGGATTGGAGACTAATCATGTATATTGAATATATATATATATATATATATGCATGTATGTATTATACACATGTTGAACATTTAAAAAACCAATCTGGCTGTATAGAATTCCGCAGAGTTTTGGGGAACTGAGTGTTTGGCAAGACTGAATGCCAATACGATTCCCAGTCAAAAGCATAGGTTCCATACAGCACCGACAGCTGACCACAGAAATAAAATTAATTTAAAAAATTTGCATTAGCTCATGTTATAATAGATTGATTAAAAAAAGAAATCACAACATTATAGCAAAGTGCTAAACTCTCTACACAGTATAACTTCGAAATTTTTTATATATGGAAAACACATTCACAAGGGCCACAGTTAATTAAATAAAACTCACGTACGTAGACGAAAAAGCTAAACGGAAACAGGCGAAACTCCATGAATCTTTACTGTGTTTGAATTTTATTCTAAGATAAGGTATCGTAGGAGTGCGTATATTTCCTTTTATAGGCATCTTGCGAGCCAAAAAGCTATGGCCGTGTTTAGAATTGATCTCATTTTTTTTTTACATTTTTCAAGAAAGAAAAAATGAAAACGTTTCTAAAATGGCATTTGGCGCAATAAAGATAAAAAACAGAAATGAAAACGAGTTTTTGGTTTAGTGTAAAATGAGAGAGAAATAAAAAACGACTTCTGATTTTTCATTTTTTGTTTTCGTTTTCTCTTTTCTCGAGCAGAGAGAGAGACATTAATTGATTTTTTATACTGAAAATAATCTCTTGATAAAACTACCAAATACATTTTCAAAAATGATTTTTGTCTGAAATTGAAAATGTTTTTATTTTCATTTTCTTACAAAAAAAGAAAATCATTTTGAAACGAATTCCAAACGCGCCCTATATATTCCTTTTTTTAAAAAAAAAATTTTCTCAAATCATTTGTGCAAATTTCAATTTCTTTTTATTACTAAATTAGAAAGGTAGTCTTCATTTTTTTTTTTTTTTTTTAAACCAAGGATATTAAACAATTGGTAGCTAGGCTCGCTAAAATATCCCAATTAAATTGGCACTCATCTTAAACTTTATGCTCTACTAAGTCCATCACTCTAACAATATTAATAAGAAAGAAAAAATAATTACAGATTATGAAAGAATGTGTGACAAAACATTCAGAACGCATAAAATAGAAAAAAAATCCAAAAAAAAGCTAAATAAAAACAAAATAATAGTCGGTAGCTCATCTCACTGGATAAAGCCGAACCTTAAACCTTAAAATAAAAGCTATTCTGCAATTTGATGCTATATCTTAATTATATCTAAACTTCGTTCTTTCTTATTATTTTCCTTGTATAATATAAGTAGTAAGAAAAGTAGATTTTTAGTAGTTTCTGTCAACGTCAAAGCCAATTTCATATATGTGCCTTTTTTTTTTTTTTCTTGAGAAAGATATGTGCCTGCTTTCAACACAGAAAAGATATTAAAAATTTGATCTATATATATATATATATATATATATATATAATTATAGTCTCAAATAAGAAATAATTAGTAATCGACCAAATTTAATCTGTTGTAAGATTTTTCTTGACCAGTCTTGTATATAGTTAGATCTAGTTAAGTAGAAAGTTTTCCGAGGTTTTAAACGATCAAACCTTTCAGTTGAGCTTTATTAGCTATGGGTCTCATGACAATAATTATGATAGTGGTGGTGACTTCATGAACATAGCGAAAGGATAGGAGGTGCCGGGTTTTTAGCATATTATATTGCGCATGCTAGATTTTTAGCGTATCTACAACTTCAATCTCGCCCTTCTCATTACGGTGATTAGTGTTGGAACTTTAGACGGGTCGCCTGTGATGATTTTGAGCTCGACGCCCGACCCGACCCAACTATTTTTCAAGCCGCCCACCCGAGCCCGAGAAGGCCTGTGGACTTGGTTTTGGCTGTTCGAGCCCGGCTGGGCAGCCCAAGCCTACCCAAATAGCCCGAAAAATATAAGTTTTGTTATATTTTTTAATTTTTATAATATTGTATGTATATATATATTTTATATAATATACTGTTATTTAGTAATTGTATTTGTATATAAATAATTATTAAGTTATTTTGTGTTAAAATTATATAAAAACTAAAATGAACATTTAACACACATTATTAACACAATTTATTAAATTTATTTTGCATATTAATTTTTAAATTCGTAATTTATGATTACCTCGTTAAAAACCTTACAAAGAAAAACCCAATTGGGATACAAGCTTGGTAAAGAAAAAAGAGTGCTATAATTTTGTTACGAATTACAAATTTTACAAACTTACAAAGTCTAAATATACAATTACAATGTCAAAAGCAAATACATATTTACAAATTATAATTTAATTTGAAGCTGAATGATCGTCTTCAAAATTAAATGTTAATCTATTAAATTCATCAATCCATTCTTGACTTGCCGGTGAAATTGAACCTTGTAAACGTTGATCGGCACGATCCCAATCCTTAATGCAGACCAAGGCTTTAACAATGTCCCTTCGCAATGCGTTTCGGCGTTCTTCAAGTATTCGTCCGGTCGTATTAAAGGCTTGTTCAGATGAAACAGTGGAGACTGGGATCAAAAAAATATCCATTGCCAATCGAGTTAGGATTGGCCAAGTTAATGCTTGTGCCCTCACCATTAAACTAAGTCAAACAATTCTCCAGTACCGTCGACTACTAAGCTCTCACTGAGGTACGCCATAAGCTCGTTGAAGCCACTGATGCTGCTGCCTCTTGTTAATGAAGATCCACTCTCAACTTCTGTTTGAGTCGTCTTCTTCTTCTTCTTCAACCCGAAAACATTCAAGAATGAATGCGAGTTTTTATCTTGTTATTACGGTTCATGTACTCCAGAGTTTGTGTTTGTAAACCTATTCTCATATTTACTATAGATCGAAAATATTTTTTCCTTTATTGTTAGAAATTGGTTAGAGCAATTGATGTTTAAAAATTCACCTAAGTTTTCTAAACCGTCTAATTTTAATCTACAATAAAAAATAGTACCGAAACCATATAATAAAGGTAATTTAGACCAATAATTTTTAAATTTCTTTTCCATAGAAGCAATAGGAACTCCTAAGATTAGGTCCACCCTAAATTCAGTAAATAATATACTAATTTTTAAAAGTTCACGTAAAGCTAAAAGTGATGTTGAGTAATATGTTCCACTAAGTTTTAAAGTAAGTTCACGAAACCTACCTAAAAATTGTGGCAATTTGCCAACCATATGCGTCTATATGTCATGTTCCTAATTTTGCACAGATATAGTTTGTTATAGTATCTTTATAAGGGATGCATTGTTGAAGCATAATATAAGTTGAGTTCCATCTTACAGGCATATCTAAGGCTAATGCTCTAGGAGATAGATTTAATGCTTGTAAGAACGTAAACCAATCTTGTTCTCTTTGGTTACTACCTTGAATCCATGCAATAGTATTTCTAATTCTTTTAATGTTATAGTCATTACTTTATCTCTTAATCTAAATTCATCAATTACATTTAAAATTCTATTATATATTAAATCAGCGCTATGCGATCCTAAAACTCATTTAAAACCTAAAATTCTCTTATCTAAATCGAATCCTTTAAAGTAATGTCCGGTTACAGCTAAATAATCTTTATTGATAACGACAGACCAAATATCTGTTGTTAACGCAACGCAACAGCTAGTCGAGTGTACAAGGTTTATTAAAATTTCTTTTTCTTTTTTAAATAATTTTAACAAATCTTTCCTGAGAGTAGCTTTTGAAGTGAACTGTGCATTAGGATTATGTACAACTTTAATATATGGTTGCCAATTAGGATGCTCTACAAAACTAAGTGGTTGATATAATGCAGCTATCATTTGCACAACTTCCATACGATCTACTTGCAGATCGTATTTTGAAGTAGTTAGACCACTGGTTGCGCGATCAAAAGATAATTGTGTTTGGCGAAGTTCGACTCTGTCGGTCTGGCTAAGCTTTTGAAGACACTTTTCAGAGTGTCTTCTTAAGTGTGTTGTGCCGTAAATAGTGTCACCTTGTAATTTAAATAAATAATATTTACACTACGCTATATGTTTAGTGTTACCGTCATTGTCAATCTCTTAAATTGTGTCGAAGTGATCACAAACTGTTGAGGTGTGCTTGTATTTCCTCTTGGAGGTTGCAACACTTGCAGATGCAGTAACACTTGCACTCTCTGCTTCTGTACACCCACCACCATTGCGACTATGACCTCCAGTACGTCTACTAGGGCTCGGATTAGCAAGTTCCTCAGTTGGTTGTGTTAGCGATTCCTACATAATAAATTCATTAGTGGAAAATTACCCTTCTTTCACGTTGTGTTGGGCATCAACAGGAATACTACCATAACCAAAAGAATTCATTATAAAAAATAAGAGTGATTTGAGAGAGAGAGCTTTAAGAGATTGTGATAGTTTTTGAAAAATTTGTGAGAGAGATTTAGAGAGATTGAGAGAAATTGAGAGGGATTAAGAGAGTTTGGGTGAGGAAAATGTGAAGGGGATGAGGGTATTTATAGGGAAATTTTTAGGATAAAAATTTGATTTTTTCCCCCAAATTCGGATCTAATGGCTATATTTTTGTCTCGACGGGTTGGGTTTGGACTGAAAATCAAGCAATGGTCAAAAAAAGAACTATTGGAGTCGGACGCCGAGTCGGGTCGGGCACCAATGGACAAAAATATAGCCATTGGTCGAGCTTTGGGTAAGTCGGGCCAGAGTGAAAAATTCAAAAAAATTCCGGCAGACGGAAGTTGACGGAGCTCTCTCGGCGGCGGGCTTCGACAATTCATATATTTTCGAGCAGCCCAAGCCCGAGTCTGAAAATGGAACTTGGACGGGCCGGCCATTGGGCCTGCACGCTGAGCCCGAAAAATTCAAGCTTCGGGCAAGCCCGCCGTCCCAAAGTTCCAACACTAACGGTGATCATAAAGGTAGGATCTATGCGTCGATGAGTCCTCAACATCAGTGGTGGAGTCGTGTGGGTCCTTTCCAATCTATCCTTTATAGTCATGGTGGCCAACTTATTATTGATGATCTTATTTGTGACAATGAGGGATTTTACACGTTTTTTAATTTTATTTTGATTTAAAAAAGGTGTTGTTTATTCCGCTATTTTAGTTTTTATGTTTTCAGTATGTAATAATTAATGTTATAGTCTCACTCTTCTATGATGGTGGTAGGTCTATCCCGTTAAATTTGATCTTATGTGGTGTTGTGAATTATTCTAGTGTTGTGAGTATTTTGGTCTCAATTGATTGATTTTATCCATTTAATTTTATCAAACGAACTATTGCGCACTCAATTATTAATATTCCCAGCAAGCTTTTCTCCATTAGAACTCAACATTCAAATTTAACTTTGCACCTCATTTATTTTTACTGTAGATTTAATTTTTATTTTTGATCAAATACTTTTATATTTGATGGTTATTTGTGATTATTTTAAAGTCTGCATTCATTTAATTATCAAATGAAATTTCTTCATTCGAAAGATGCTTTAGGTCATGCACTCACAATGTGGGACCTATACCTTTTCATAACCTTGTCCCACAATTCTCACAAATCGGGACAAATAGCAGGGTCCCACAATAAATTAGATTGGATCATAAACTCTTTTTGTTCCACTAAATACCGCTAGTGTTTGTGTCTAATCAATAATACTGCTGTGGAAGTAGAAGTCTTTGAAAATCTAGCCCAATATCTATCGGCACACCACTTGTGCTACAAATACCTTGAATGGGAAACATCAATAATGCAATGTTGGATGTAACAGACATTTTAATGTAGTGTAATTTATTATGTTAAATTTGAATTGATATACTTATTTTTTTATTAATCATAAAGACACTTACATTTCTAAATTATTATTTTTTAAAAATTAACTTACAACTTTTGTCAGTTTTCTCCAAATTTTTGTCAGTTTCGGCGGGTTCCAATTGGTTTTGTCGGCTTTTATTTTTTCTAAATAGCCCTAGTAGGTCGTATTGCCATTGTCTACTTTAGGAATCTTTTGACAACGTTGGAGCCAACGACGAAGCTAGTGTATGATCGAGGGGGCTTTTTTCTTATTTGTATTTATAAATATTTATTTATACCAAATATATATAACCCCCTGAAAATGAAAATCTTTATTTTATTCCCTCCAAAACTAAAAAGAATTACTTTGAAGTAGGGGTATTCGTCGATGAAAACCCGTCAATTTTGGTTGATTCGGTGGGCGAATTGACCGTGGTCGATTTTCTGAAAGTAGAAACCGAAGCCGAACCGCATGTAACAATTTTGGTTCGGTTAACCGAACTTCAGTTTCGGTCAGTTTTAGTCGGTTTTAGTTTAGTAATCAAGAAGGTGACCTTAGTTAACCATCAGGTTACTAGCATCTTTAGTTACATTTTTGACCTAAAAAGTACGCAAAAATATAAAACTTTCATTCAATGCAAAGTTGCAAACATGTAATCACAATAAATGAATACAAAACACAAAATCAAAATTGAAATTGCACAAACACAAGTTTAAAAATATTTATATTGTCATAAGAAATTAAGAAGTCTAAAGCATAATTAAAAGTTCAACTTTAAATAGTGAAGTTCATTTCCAACTTCTCATAAACCTCTTATTCCCCTTCATCTTCATCCAAATCAAAATCTATTATATCGTCATATGTATCATTACAACATAAAATTAGATTTAAGTAAATGAAATTGAATAGATGATGGAAGAAAAGAATAAATAGATATAATTCTAATTATCTTACTTGGGTCTTTTAGAACATTCCTCATCATTTACTTGAATGCCTTCGTCCTTTGTTAGAGTAGAAACAACCTCACCGTCATCTACAAGAAAACTAAAAAAGATATAATTAATACATGAAATGCCTTAAAAAGATATAATTACAAATATGTGTAGTATGTACAATCATGATTAGTATTACCTGAGACAACATGATAACAATCTATAAAAGATTCAACTTCATCCATATATTGCCTAAGAACCACGGGTTCATATTCTTCATCATTTGTTGTGTGTTTTGTGACTTGTAAAAACGACAACTTAGACTAAAAAAAACCAAAATGACAACATAAAAAAAAAAAAAAAATTCCATCTCGATCGGTTCAGTTTTTAACTGAAACTCTAAACGCAAAACCGAAACCGAACCGATTTTGACACAGTTTGGTCAGTTAACCGAACTGATTGTGATCGGTTCCACGTGGCACCGTCGTTTTCAGTTTTTGAGCGGTCGATTCTACAGTCGGTTGCGGTCAGTTTCAGTTTTACGGTTTTTTGTACAGTCCTACTTTGAAGCATAGCTAAAAAAGTTTAATTTAGTTTTTCCACTCTTTCTCTTGCTGATGAAAATTTGAACTAAAAATAAATGAATGAATCACAATTTGTTTATGTATATTAAAAAATACATATTCAATAACCAATAATAAAGTTATTACCAAAAAATACATATTCAATAATCAATAATAAAGTTATTATCCAACTCTCTCGAGTCGAATTCGTATGTTTGTGCACCCTCTACATGTCACACCGTCTAAATCTATGAGACCCCAACAACAACTATTTAATAATTCAAAAGCGTAACATCGTACAAAGAGAAGATACAAGGTTCTTTGTTTTATTCCAAGGTTGATTCCTATTATCGAAGCATTACTATTTCTCATATTGTTTTATCATTATCGTTATTTTATTTCATATTGCAGGATGCAGAAAATTACAAGTTTATTTTAGTGTCATTTTTTTTTGAAAGTGGGAACCAAGCCAAACTGCATGTACAGTTTTTTTGTTCGGTTAACCGAACTTGATCGCCGGTTGATTTTGGTCCGTTTTCAGTTTTAGTAATCAAGAAGGTGACCTCAGTTAACCATCAAGTTACCAAAGCATCTTTAGTTGCATTTTTTGACCCAAAAGTACAAAAAAAATATAAAACTTTCATTCAATGCAAAGTTGCAAATATGTAATCACAATAAATGAATACAAAGTACAACATTGAAATTGATAATTGCACAAACACAAGTTTAAAAAACATTTATATTGTCATAAGAAATTAAGAAGTCCAAAGCATAATTAAAAGTTCAACTTTAAATAGTGAAGTTCATTTCCAACTTCTCATAAACCTCTTTTCCCCTTCATCTTCATCCGAATCAAAATCCATTATATCGTCATATGTATTGCTACAACATAAAATTAAATTTAAGTAAATGAAATTGAATAGATGATGGAAAAAAGAATAAATAGATATAATTCTAATTATCTTACTTGGGTCTTTTAAAAGATTATGCATCATTTACTTGAACGCCTTCGTCCTTTGTTGGAGTAGAAACAACCTCACCATCATCTATAAGAAAATTATAAATTAATTTACCTAATACATGAAATGCCTAAAAAAGATATAATTACAAATATGTGTAGTATGTACAATCATGATTAGTATTACCTGAGACAACATAATAGCAATCTACAAAAGATTCAACCTTATCCATATATTGCCTAAGAACCACGGGTTCATATTCTTCATCCTTTGTTGTGTGTTTTGTGGCTTGTAAAAACGACAATATAGAGTGAAAACGACAATATAGACTTAAAAAAAATGACAACATAAAAAAAAATTTCCATCTCAATTGGTTCGGTTTTTAACCAAAACTCTAAACGCAAAACTGAAACCGAACCGATTTTGACACAATTCGGTCAGTTAACTGAACCGATTGTGATCGGTTTCATGTGACACTGTCGTTTTCGATTTTTGAGCGGTCAATTTTACAGTCGGTTTTGGTTTTACGGTTTTTTGTACAGTCCTACTTTAAAGCATAGCTAAATAAGTTTAATTTAGTTTTTCCTCTATTTCTCTTGCTGATGAAAATTTGAACTAAAAAAAAAATGAAAATGAATCACAATTTGTTTATGTATATTAAAACATAAATATTCAATAACCAATAATAACGTTATTATCCCACTCTTTCGAGTCGAATTCTTTTCCTTGTGCACTCTCTACATGTCACTCTCTAAATCTATGAGACTCCAACAAAAACTATTTAATAATTCAAAAGCAGAACATCATACTGTGGAAGATACAAGGTTCTTTGTTTTATTCCAAGGTTGATTCTTATTATCCAAGCAATACTATTTGTCATCTTGTTTTACTGTTATTGTTATTTTATTTCATATTGCAGGATGCAGAAAATTACAAGTTTACTTGCCCAGGGCAATTTTACTCTTTTGAAGAGACTGATTGCATGGATGCCTACTTGCAAACTCAGAGAAAGGTTAATATGCAAGCATGTTGGAGCTTGTGATTTAGAGCACAAACCACGTAAGATGTGCGCATGCGTGCTACCACCATTAATGCAACTTTTTAGTCTTATTTCCTTTTGAAGGTATTGATAAGGAGAAGCAAGAGTTTCTTTTATTAGTTTTTTATTTTTTATTTTTAGAATGACTTGTATCTCGTTGACAGTAAATAGCATATTTACTTAAGTTGGTAGTAAATAACAATTTGTTGAAGTTTTTATTTATGTGTCATTCGAGTTTTTATCTTTGATCCTTCCTATATGGTTCTGTTATCGTGGTTCCTTTTTTGTTCAACTTTACCCCAAATTTTTACCCTTCATTTAGTAATTTATCATCATAGTAAATCCAAATTTATATAAAAGCTACTATTTACTAGTTTCCCTCAAATTTCTGCCACTAATTTTTATTCTTCCTAAATATATGCTCTTTCTCCCTTTTTCTTGGAATTTTTGTTTCTGCATAGTCATTGGTTGGCCTTTTATATTAACCCTTCCTGCACTAATTGGTAATTCATTGAATAACTCACATGTCAATTGATTATTGTTATATAAAAAGAAAGAAAGAAAGAAAAGAAAAACCAAATGGTAATCTATTTCATCTGTACGTATGTAAAAACTTGATAGTTCTTCAGCGGCTACAAATAAATTATTTTTTGACCAATCCCTTTGAGCAGAGAAAAGAGGCACTACTTCATGGAGGATCAACTTATTTTCCACTTCTTTTTTATATGACTTTTTTTTTTTTTTTCGCTTAATTACTCGCTCATTTGGCACTCTTTAGTTAAAAATTTATCTAGTGGTTACGTGACTGACAATATATGTGTAATGTCAAGTCATAAAAAAGAAAAGAAAAGAAAAGAAAATCCATATATAATAGTTAATTTGTATGTTCTTAACTATCTATGATGCTTAATTAAATATCACATTTTGAAAATTTCTATACATACACTTGTGACAAGTTCCACTGACATCTAAATTAATCTTTTCCGTTTTTTTTTAGCTACTTTTCTTCTTTTTCTTCCTGTCTTCTATTGTGGAAAATTTGAATCCATAAATTCTTTTAATTTTCTTGTCTGAGTCTAAAGATCATAATCCAACTTCAATTATTGATGTGCAATTGCAGACATATACAATGTTGTATGGGCAGACTGGCAAGGCATCGTGACAAAAATTTTTCTAAGACGGTGAATGACATTTCAATTATTCATGACGTATCCAAAGTAGTACGAAACGAATCTTATAGCTATCTCCCTGTCCATTACTTACGTCACAATTCTCTATTACAATTACGTCGCTTGAATTATTATAAGATAATGGTTCAATAATTCAAGCCCATTTGGCTAATATATAACATGTGAAATGAATTATAATTGCTATCATGAACTGTTGTAATATGAAGTAAGAAAACAGTGATCAGTAGTTACTGGCCAAATAACTAGTAGTGTTTGTTAGTATAAAAAAATGAAATCAGCGGTATTCTCAGGCTCCTAATTTAATGATTATTTGCAATTTGTTAGGACCATAGATGAAATGAAAAAGAATATTACTTATGTTCTTCATCGCCAACATCCAAGGAGTACAAAATCAGTTAAGTTTAACTGAAGTCATTCTGTTCGGGAGTACATCAAATCCGCTAATCCGTTCAATCCGCATAATCCAATTAAATCTGCCGGATTGGATTGTATTGAAAAAAGTTTTGAATTGGTAACAGATTGAGATTTTTCTAATCTATATTAACGGATTTAGTTTTATGTTAGATTATGTGTCATTCTGTTCGGGTGTACATCAAATCGCTAATCCGTTCAATCCGCATAATCCAATTAAATCGCCAGATTGGATTGTATTGAAAAAGTTTTGAATTGGTAACAGATGGAGATTTTTCTAATCTATATTAACGGATTGAGTTTTATGTTAGATTATGTGTCATTTTGTTCGGGTGTACATCAAATCCGCTAATCCGTTCAATCCGCATAATCCAATTAAATCTGCCAGATTGGATTGTATTGAAAATGTTTTGAATTGGTAACAGATTGAGATTTTTCTAATCTATATTAACGGATTGAGTTTTATGTTAGATTATGTGTCAAAGACTTAAATTTTATGTTAGATTGTATTGTAATGAACTGTGAAACTATTTCAATTTTATGTTTTGTTATGTTTGTGTTTGTTTTTTTTGTAGTTAATTTCAAGAGAATATTTAAAACACAGGTCAATCCGCTAATTCGTATAATTCAATCAATAAATTGGATTGGATTGGATTAGATTGAGAGTCTAACAAATTAATATCGTGACTGAGATTTTTTCACTCCGTGATAAACATATTGAATTGCGGATTGATCCTTAACTGTAAACCGATCCGTTTACACCCTCGATGTTCTGCATGTCAATAGGATGCAAAACTTCAACTTCACTTCGGATAATAAAAATCAATCACTGTATGTTAAGTTAGAGAGTTGCCATAGGTCATTTGTTGTCATCCCACAACTAGTACACTACGAGCCCATTTGTTTTTTATATCTATTTCTGATTTTGAATCCTGATTTATAATTCTTTATAGTATTTTTTCTCACTAAAAATACACATAAAATAAGAATGATTCTGAATCATAATTTTAAATACACGAACCAAACATAGCCTAATACTAGGGACTAACTTTGTTTAAAAATGTCACTTCTTACAATTTTGCGAGTTCAGATAGCTAGAAATTGATCATTAGATGTCAACTCATACGTACGTAGCTCAAAGCTAATGGACAAATTATAGGGAAAACCTAACAAAGATTTGTAATCCTAGAACTCTGTTTTATTTTGACAAGATTAATCCCAAATCTACTACTAACATTTCTCCAGGAGTAATTATGAATAGTTTGTTTTCATTTCCTGGCATGGTTGGGCAAATATGAATTGGCAGCTACTCCTCGTGATGTGGACTATATTAACTTATTACGGTCATCAACTATACCTTTTGTAATCACCAATTTAGCATCCACCATTAATTAATCTATCAGTGCTAATATTCTAGTAATGTTGCGTGTCAAATCAAATTGTGGGACCAAATGAAGCCTGAACTTATATAGGGCATTCCACCACGCATATATTGGGTCCTAAATTTTATAATTTGTAGCAGTTAAGTTCCTATTTTAAGAATTTAAGCACTCAAATCCACAAACTCATAGCGAATTTATTAGAACCCATTTTAAGAAGACTCAGGTCTCCAAACTCTTATTAATCTGTTAATAGTGCCAACATATTAATTAGAGTTGGGAAACTTAAGTGTCTTAATTCTTAAAATGAAGATTCAAAATATTAATGGCTATAAAATTTGGGGAGCCATTGCGCAAAAATCTCATATTTTTATGTAACAATAGGAGAAATATGAATACTAATTATATGCACAAAGTTCACTTTTATTGTTAATATCAGTCGTTCTATCATAATGTACTCCCTTTTTTTATTTTCGTATAAAAAACGTCAGTTGCTTATTGATGTGCTTTTCATTATTATTTATATAATTATTCATGATAAATGTGCATGACACTCGTTTATTATCATATACTTAAAAATGAATTTTGATTTTTAAAATAATAACTGTTATGACTCAATATAAGAGAATTATGTTAATCTTTCATACGGTTACGATGACATATGAAGGATAGGTCTAGTCATTTTTTTTCTCTAAGGAAAACAAGTCCAATCATTTTTTTTCCCCTAAGGAAAACTGGTCCAGTTATTTACAAAGTGAAAGATTACAACCAGACCCATTAAGAATATAAAATTTAAATAAAGAAAAAGTCAAACAACCAAAACGTACCTTAAATTTACTACATAAATTATACTTGATGGTAAATTTGTCACAAATTATAACATGTTGATAAATTTGATATTTAATTGTTATTGGTTGATATGTTGACTTTTTCATTAATCATAAAGACATTTGCATTTCTAAATTATTTTAAAATTAAAAGTTTACTTACAACTTTCAAAACTAAATGACTATGATAAAAAGTAAATCTAGCATTTGAAATAACATTATATATTAGAGCACAAATAAAAGATAGCCATTAAAATGTACCATCATCACATTTTTTAAAGTGCTAAATATACAATTAGCATTTGTATTAGAATAAAGCAATATGTATAATTCACGACAAGAACTTTTGCATGATCTTTTCTTATTTTCTTATATACTAAATGAACAACTTGCAGCGTTGCCAATAGAACTTCTGATTTGTTCTTTTATGCCGTAAGAATATTGGCACGTGCTATTTAACAATGCTCTTATAGTGGACTACTTGTGATTTTATTGTTACATAAAAGATAACTCAATAAATTAAAGAAAATACAACATTGTAAATGAAAAGCGTTTTAATTTTAATTTTTTTTTTTTTTTAATGAACAGAGAGAGAACAACTAGAACTAAAGATCTCTTCGAACATCCTAATTACATAATTAGTTGCCTCTCGTTTTTCTATCTAAATAAAAATTCATAGACAAAAATGACACAAATAGGGAGAGAACGCAAGATTTTTTTTAATTTTTACACTAGGATCTTCTCATCGATCGGGCTTGGTGGTTCAGTGCACTCTCTTATTTTCAAGAACATGACAAGGTTGCTCAATATTTCCTAATTTGTCTTCAAAATTCGCAGCGTTATGAATTTTCCAAATCAATGAGAATGCGGCAGAGAGATTAATGATTAATGAACTCCATAAGTAAAAATTTTGATACTTGAATTTCCCAAAAGATTCAACTTAGTATGAACGAGAGCTTCTAATATTTTGGACCAAATGGACATAGCAAAGTGACATCTAAACAAAAGCGGCGGCAAGATATAATTTGTAGCACAAGTGGCTTACTGACAAAAAATCGGCCAGATTTTCAGAGACTTAAGTCATATATAAACTTTCAAGTTTAAGCCACAACTCAACGGCACTAGTCTTGTCAATAACCTCGTAATACTTCATCTGTCAATGATAGTTAAATAGTACTGGGTGCCCTTTCTAAAAGGCCTTCTTTTGCATCATCGACAACGTTTGCGGTAAAAGCCTTCTTGTCGTTTAGCACCTTAAGCAACTCTTGCTGAAGTAATAGGGCTTACGTCTTGACACGCTAAAGACTGAAATCATTCTTTCTGTTACATTTTATAATTTCATACTTTGTCATCATTGTGAAAGTCATAAATCCAAAAAACAATTTGACAAATAAACTAAAGTTCTAATACCAGTTGTTGTGCAAAACGTCAAATTAAACGGATTCAAAATAAAAAATGAATAACATAAAAATTCCAGAAGCAAAAAGATTTAATGTGGTTCGACTTTTGACATACATCTACGAGTAAAAAGGGTAAAGAAATTTCACTATAACTAAAGGAGATTACAAACTTATCAAATATCTCTCACCACCTAAATTTTGAATACTCCCAAAATCTCTCAACTTAAAAGCAAGAATATCAAATATCAAATAATTAAATTCTCTGACTAAATCTCATAAACAAAAGAGAAAAAAACCGTGTATTAATAGAGATAATCAAACTGTACATCTGTTATACCTCCTTCACGCTAATTAGCATATATATATTTATGCTCTGCATATATATTTATTCTCTTCAAAGGGAAGTCGGCTGCAAGTCTTGGTCGGCAAGCCGAAACAACTCATGGGCCTTGACCCAATACCCAAAACAAGCTAACGGGCTTAATTAAAGCTATACTAAAAAATATGGGGGATCCATATGCAAACACCTAGAACAATGAATAAAGAAACGAGCGAGATCATTAACAAGAAACAGGAAAGATATATAGGTAAAATTGAAAGGGACAATTCTGAAATCATTAGAACTAAGTTTTTATTTTTATTTTTATTTTTTATAGATCAGATGTAATTATCTTTGATTTTTTTTTTCAACTAATTATGTGACATAGCTATCACAATATCCCAGTTAAGTTGGCGTCTACTAACCCATACTGTTCCACACTAAGCCACCCAATCAAAAATTATTAAAAAAAGGAATAAGTATCCAATCTAAGGTTTAACTAATTACGAATGTGTTGTATGAGTCTGAATACCATAAAAACACTTAAAAAAGTCACATATTATTATCCGAGTGGTAGGATCATTAGTTATATATATATATATATATATATATATATATATATATAAAACAAAAACCTTAGCACATCTCAATTACAAATTAGGAAATCATATAAACGAACCACAGAGGCTATCAAAACAAGAAATTACAAAATACGAAAGACAAACAAAAACAACAGTAAAACAAAGACATCAATCGGAATAAAAAGAGTCTTACTCTTTTAATCAGAAAAATAAGATTTACCTCATTGAAACCCTATACCAGGAAAACTCAATAGAAAACACCTGACAGAGAAAAAAAAAAAAGTACATGATTCAAAATCTGATCTAATATGTGCAACTTGAGCCAAAATGTCATTCTAATATACTTCGACCACTTGTTTTTTAATATAACAAAGAAACCCATATTAAATTTAAAGGCTAGCTAGCTAAATAAAACTCAACTGAAAGATTTGCTTGTTTAAACCGGAAAACTTATTACACTTCTACTTAATCAGCATAACTATATATATACTAGACTGGTCATGTCATTGGCTTCAACGTCGGCAGAAATGATTAAACTATACATCTAGCTAGTTTTTCTTACTACGCATAATAAGAAAAATAATAGGTAAAAACGAAGTTTAGACATGAAGACATGACATCAAGGTGCAGAATAGCTTTTTAACTCTACTTTTTTAGTAATATAAAAGCAAATAATAATAATAATAATAATAAAAATAATAAAAATAATAATAATAATATCAATAATAATAGCTTTTTAGCTCTAGGGAGCCTATAAAAGGAAATATATACACATGATCGACTCCTCATTTCGAACTTATTATTGTATAACCGAGTTTAGAATAAAATTCAAACACATAAAAGATCGGTGGAGATTCGTCTGTTGAAACTTTGCGGCCTTTTCCTCTACGTGAGTTTTATAAAAAAATTTAATCGTCTCCCTTGTGAATATGTTTTTATATAATTTCTAAATAACATCGTATAGAGAGTTTAGCATTTTTTCACAGTATTGCAAATTCCTCCTCTTTTTATTTTTATTTATTTTATTTTATTTTTTAATCTAAATCAATCTTTAACATGGGATACTGCAAATTTTTTAAGGCTCGTTTGTTTTGTATACTCAAACTCAAATTATTAATTCTGTTACAATATTTTTTTTTTCTTATAGAGGTATATGTAGTGCCATAATTTTCTTCTTATTTTTCTCCACGTACGTTATTCTTCATTTGGGTATGAAGTGACAGAGTTATTCAGATGGAGAAAATCTATATATTATCAAGATTGGTTAAAAAAATCACTACTACATGAATACCAATAAACTAGAGTCGACGATATATGGGTCACGCGTCGACAATGTGATTTGAAAACACATAATTTCGTGGGTTATAGTTGAAAAAGAGAGATTCAAGTTAGAATTGGATCGACTGAAATTGACATAAAAAAACAAGTCAATTTCAAGTTAGACCCGCTTAATCCGAATACGATATTTAAACTTGTAAAAGACTAAAAATACATATATTTTTTCATTATATATTTTTGATTTAATTATGAACTTGTAATATCATGATAGTTACACTCTAAATCTTATACTATTATTTGTTTAATTTTTATAGATGTTATTGTATTTTAGTGTGTTATGAATTTTAAGTTATTTCTAATATGTAAAAAAAACTAAATAAAAATATATAATTTTGATCAATTTCAGGTTAACGGGTCAATTTCACGTCATAAATTATTTTAGATCATGTCGTGTCAACTCATAAAGTGATCGTGATCGTATTCGTGTTGTGATTTTTAAAAAATTTCGTATTACAAATTACATTCAAATTAATTGTAAATTTAACAAAAATATAATTAAAACACAAAATAATACGACACATGACACGAATTACTATTTCGGTAATTCCGCGTTGGTCAGCGTGTTTAACAAACGTGAAAAAGCAGGCGTCTTTAGCACTTCCCACGTCAGCACTAGCCCACGGATCGACATGGAAACCGGTGGCGAAAGTTTTTTGAAGACGGTAAATTCACTAGAAATTGCGTCACATAATTTAGATGGTTTTGTTCGCGTATTATCCAATACAGTACATAAAAAATGCATTGAATCGGCTCCTTTTAAAAACAAAAGTTAGCCAACTAAACTAATTAAACAAACATGGTTTTGCCAGTCAGAGGACTAATTAAACCAACATGGTTTTCCTATTCTCTGATGCTACCCATCACACACAAAATTTCCAAATCTCAATCTAATCTGCTGACGAGCCTGTCTGTCACCATACAAATCAACTACGCTACCAAACAGCACCAGAAATTCAAGATAACGTACGAACATGAAGTTATATCTTTTTTTTAAATTATTTTTTTAATCTTAAAGTGAAACTGTGCCTTTCACTTAATTCTTTCTTTAAAATGCAAAAAAAAAAAAAAAAAAAAAAAAAAACAAAAACAAAAAAAAAACAAAAAAAACAAAAACAGAAACAAAAAGAAAAACAAAAAAAAAAAGAAAACTTGTTGAGTATAATATTTTTGGGCTTTGACTGTTACAGTACTAGATGGGCTCCGGTTGTTCACTTCCCCATATATATATATATATATATATATATATATATACATGCATAAGAGATGGGCTTAAAACTAATTTGACCTAAAAAATATAGGGAAAAGAAGATAAAAATGAGTCTAAATTTTTAATTTTTATTTTTTATTAATATCATTTTAATTAAATAATTATATTAATTAAAAAAATTTAATAAAATAAAAAAGATAAAAAATAAAACTCATGCACTTTAGAAATTCTCTAAAAAATATAAGCTTTGCTATTGGCCCATATTGGCAACAACTTTAGGGTTCCATCGCAGAGGAGCAAGGAAAGAAGAAAAAAAGGGAAGGAATGCTGAAAAAGAAGAAGAAGAACGAAGAAAATGTCGAAGAAGAAAAAGAAGAACATCACAAGTTGGACAGTTCTGGTCACTGACTGAAATCAAAATGGCAAAACCGGCCACTGATCTTTTGTTTATTTAATGGTTCAGTTCACTGAACGAAGACGTCGCAAACCACTTTTGACACCTTTTTCAGGTCGGTTTCGGTGGGTACCGATTGGTTTTGTCGGCTTTTATTTTTTTCTCAATGGCCCTAGTAGGTCCTATTGCCATTGTCTACTTTTAGAATCGCTAACAACGTTGGAGTTAGCGACAAAGCTAGTGTACGATCGAGGGCGCATTTTTCTTATTTGTATTTATATATTTATATATTACTGAAAATATATATATATGTATATATATATAGCCCCTGAAAATGAAAATCTTTATTTTATTCTCTCCAAAACTAAAAAGCATTACTTTGAAGCATAACTAAATAAGTTTTTCCTCTCTTTCTCTTTCTGATGAAAATTTGAATTAAAAATAGATGGATGAATCACAATTTATTTATTTATGTATATTAAAAAATACATATTCAATAACTCTTTCGAGTCGAATTCTTATGCTTGTGCACCTTCCACATGCCATACCCTCAGAATCATGAGACTCCAACAACAACAATTTAATAATTAAAAAGTAGAACATCATACTGTAGAAGATACAAGGTTCTTTGTTTTATTCCAAGGTTGATTCCTATTGTCCAAGCAATACTATTTCTCATCTTGTTTTACTGTTATTGTAATTTTATTTCATATTGCAGGATGCAGAAAATTACAAGTTTACTTGCCCAGGGCAATTTTACTCTTTTGAAGAAACTGATTGCATTGATGCCTACTTGCAAACTCGGTGAAAAGTTAATATGCAAGCATGTTGGAGCTTGTTATTTAGAGCACAAACCACGTAAGATGTGCGCATGCATGCTACCACCATTAATGCAACTTTTAGTGTTATTTCCTTTTGATGAAGGAATTAATTGATAAGGAGAAGGAAGAGTTTCTTTTATTAGAATTTTTTTTTTTTTTTTTTTAGAATGACTTGTATCTCTTTAAAAGTAAATAGCATATTTACTTAAGTTGGTAGTTCTTAGCTCTTGAAAACTTTTTGAAGTTTTTATTTATATATCATTCCAGTTTTTATCTTTGATCCTGATTCTTCTTTCGTTAAACTTTACCCCAAGTTTTTACCCTTCATTTAGTAATTTATCATCATAGTAAATCCAAATCTATATAAAAGCTACTATTTACTAATTTCCCTCAAATTTCTCCCATTAATTTTTATTCTTCCTAAATATATGCCCTTTCTCCCTTTTTCTTGGAATTTTTGTTTCTGCATGGTCATTGGTTGGCCTTTTATATTAACCCTTCCTGCACTAATTGGTAATTCATTGAATAACTCACATGTCAATTGATTATTGTTATATAAAAAGAAAGAAAGAAAAGAAAAACAAAATGGTAAAAACTTGATAGTTCTTCAGCAGCTACAAATAAATTATTTTTTAACCAATCCCTTTGAGCAGAGAAAAGAGGCACTACTTTTTGGAGGACCAACTTCTTAATTACTCGCTCATTTGGCACTCTTTAGTTAAAAATTCATCTAGTGGTTACGTGATTGACAATATATGTGTAATGTCAAGTCATAAAAAAAGAAAAGAAAAGAAAATCCTTATATAATAGTTAATTTGAATGTTCTTAACTATCTATGATGCTTAATTAAATATCACATTTTTGAAAATTTCTATATACATACACTTGTGACAAGTTCCACTGACATCTAAGTAATCTTTTCCGTTTTGTTTGGGTTACTTTTTTTTTTTTTTTCTTGTCTTCTATTGTGAAAATTTGAATCCATAAATTCTTTTTAATTTTCTTGTCTGAGTCTAAAGGTCATAATCCAACTTCAATTATTGATGTGCAATTGCAGACATATAAAATGTTGTATAGCAGACTGGCAAGGCATCGTGACAAATACTTTTCAAGACGGTGAATGGCATTTCAATTATTCATGACGTATCCAAAGTAGTACGAAACGAATCTTACAGCTCTCTCTTGTCCATTACGTACGCCACAATTCTCTATTATAACTACATCTCTTGAATTATTATAAGACAATGGTTCGATAATACAAGCCCACTTGGCTAATATATCACATGAGAAATGAATTGTAATTGCTAACATTAACTGCTGTAATATGAAGTAAAAATACAGTGATCGGTAGTTACTGGCCAAATAACTAGTAGTTTTCGTTAGTAGAAAAAAAAAATGAAATCAGCGGTATTCTCACGCTCTTAATTTAATGATCCCTTGCAATTTATTAGGACCATAAATGGAATGAAAAAGAATGTCACTTATGCTCTCCATCGCCAACATCCAAGGAGTACAAAGTTTAATTGAAGTCATATTCTGAACAGCTGTACACCAAATCTGTTAATCTGTCTAATCCGTATAATCTAATCCAATCCGTCATATTGGATTGTATTGAAAAAAATTTAGATTGATAACGGATTAAGATTTTTCAAATCGTATTTCTGGTTGGACGTGGATTGAGCGTTTTCTCAATCTGTATAATCCACCAATCCGAAGTATATATACTATTTTTATATTTTAATTATATATAAGAGATTTTGTAATTGTATGTATACATATTTAACTGTATATGTATTATGCATTGGAATTTTGTCTAATTAGAAGACCTCCATCCCTAATCAGAAAAAGTTAAGTCAAGCCCTACAACAGCAGTGAACATTGAATTACTTTAAAGTAATGTTGACGACAACGACTTTACTTATTAAAGCCTGTTTGTTGTGATGGATTTGATTTCTACTTTTTAAATTATTGTCAAAGACTTGAGTTTTATGTTAGATTACACGTCAAAAGACTTGAACGTTATGTTAGATTGTGTTGTAATAAATTGTGGAACTGTTTTTTAAATTTTATGTTATGTTATGTTTGTGTTTATTTTTGTATTTAATTTCAAGAGAATATTGAAAATATAAGTTAATTCATTGATCCATAATTCAATCAGTAAACTCGGATTAGATTGAATTAGATTGAGAATATAACAGATTAATAGTGGACTGAGATTTTTTCAATCAGTATAAACAGGTTAGATTGCAGATTAATCCCTAATATGTGTAAACTGATCTGTGTACACCTAATATTATTCTGCATGTCAATAGAATGCACAATTTCAACTCACACTTCGGATAATAAAATCAATCACAGTATGTTATAGGTCAGTCATTTGTTGTCATCCCAACAACTAGTACATCACCACTAGGCACCAGTTTGTTTACAAATGTCACTTCCCTTACAATTTTTATGAGTTCAGATGGCTGGGAAATTGATCATTAATTAGATGTGAAAATGCGTACGTACGCTGGCTCAAAGCTAATGGACAAATTATAGGGAAAAACCTAACAAAGATTTGTAATCCTAGAGCTTTGTTTTATTTTGACAAATTAATCCCAAATCCTACCGCTAACATTTTCTCCAGGAGTAATTATGAATAGTTTGTTTTCATTTCCGGCATGGTTGGGGCAAATATGAATTGGCAGTTACTCCCGTGATGTGGACTATATTAACTTATTACTGTCAATAACTCTACCTTTTGTAATCAGCAATTTAGCATCTACCATTAATTAATCTATCAGTGCTAATATTCTAGTAATGTTGCGTGTCAAATCAAATTGTGGGACCAAATGAAGCCTAAACTTATATAGGGCATTCCACCACGCATATATTTTTAGGATTTTGCATTATGGGTCCTAAATTTTAATAGCAGTTGGGTACCTATTTTAAGAATTTAAGCACTCAAATCCACAAACTCATATGACTCTATTAGAACCCATTTAAGAATACTCAGGTCCCCAAATCCTTAATCTATTAATAGTGCCAGCATATACTTAGAGTTGGGAGACCTAAGTGTCTAAATTTAAAA